>JBBJLS010070237.1:0-12123 GCA_037577275.1 Bryconaethiops microstoma
CTGTTTTAGCAGCCCAATAAGCTTCGACTGGAGGTGCTGCTCGGCCATTCTTCAGCCTGTGACTGAAATATGAGGGCACAACACTGACACGACTGAAAACGAAAGTAAAGCAGAGACCTCACTGCCTCATGGTGCCTTCACGTCCTATGGGAATTACCAGAAACCTGCACATGAACACCCCCTCACGTCGTAATATCCACTGGGGAATAAGGAGAAATTTTTGATAGACGAGTTGCCGAGAAGAGATCAACTTTGTCCTTTCAACATGGCGGAGAGCGAAGAATAAATCGTGAATTTTAAGCGTTGCACCATTATAAATGCTTTTTGCTGTTGTTAGCGAATAGTGTGCAGCCTATACAATGTTGTGACATACACCATTTTATTGACATATTGGTTTACACCTAATTTCATTTTTAGGCATACCGTTATTGTTTGGTTACCATTATGCATTCCCTTATACTCTTGTTGTGGCAGATGAATTAGTAAGTCTAAAACTGTTTTGCCCAAGTAACAGCTCAAGACAAACTGTGGGTACGCCACGTTTTTTCTTCACTACGACAACAAAAGGACTTTAACACAACGGACTCGTAATTTCCAAATTACAACTGGAAAGGATCTTATTGCCCATAGCACGTAAAGGCAGCATGATTCTTGGGGAATTCTAAGTCTGCACTAGCCTAGCTTAACCTAGCTAACGCTCCTGAGTCACTGTGCTGGGAGGCGACGTCTGTCTGGACACTCTGAAAACAGCTCGCCTGAGGGACATTTGTTTGAGATGAGAGCGTTGACTTTTCTGGTCATTTCGCATTCTGAATTTTCCACCAACTGCATGTATTTGTGGGCAGGTTTCTGTGGGCTGTGGAACAGAGAAACGTTACCTACCTAGTCTTAGTCTTCACGAGTCACGTGATGTTGTTTTGGTTTGACTCCCTCCCTCGGCCGCCAGGGTTCTGTGCAGATTTACAAATCATCCCTGTAGTGACATGTTAGACGGATATGACATACACACCACACAAAACATTGTCCTGGACATGTGGGATGTACAACTTTGCAGCTATAACAACTTCCACTCTTCTTGGAAGGCTTTCCATAAGATTTTGTGAGTGTTTCTGTGGGAGTTTGTGCCCATTCATTTTGTGGAGCGTTTATTTGGTTGGACGAGAAGGCCTGGCTCACAATCTCCGTTCCAGTTCATCCCAAAGGTGTTGGATGGGGTTGAGGTCAGGGCTCTGTTTGGGCCAGTCAAGTTCTTACACACTGAACTCATCCAGCCATGTATTTATGGAGCTTGCTTTGTGCACTGGCGCATAGTCGTGCTGGAATAGAAAAGGTTCTTCCTCAAACTGTGTCCACAAAGTTGGAAGCATGGCGTCCAAAATATCTTGGTATGCTGAAGTTTTAAGATTGTCCTTCACTGGCAATAAGGAGATCACAAAAAGATCACAAAATATCCATTGTATACCATGCTTGTAATATACAGCAGCAGTTGTTACAAGCGGTGGTCTATATTAGGCAGCAACTACATGGTCAGTTCTTGAAGTTTATGTGCTGGAAGCAAGCGTAAGAATATGAGCAACTTAAACTAGGCCCAAATTGTGATGGCTACACAACTGGATCAAAGCATCTCTGAAACATCAGGGTGTTTCCGGTATTCAGTGGTTAGTACCCACCGAAAGTTGTCCGAGGAAGGACCAGCAACAGGGTTATGGGCGTCAAAGGCTCATTGATACCTACAACAGGCATATGAGCATCAGACGTGGGCCACAGAGCAATGAAAGAAGGTGGTTTGGTCTGATGAACGATGTTTTCTTTTACAAGAAATGGCTGGTTACATGTATGTTCTTTACCTGAGGAAGAGATGGCACCAGGAAGCACTATGTGAAGAAGGCAATCCGTTCGGATGCAGTGTGGTGCTTTGGGAAATGTTCTGCTGGGAAACCTTGGTTCCTGTCATGTTGATGTTACTTTGACGTGCACCACCTACCTAAACATTGTTGCAGTACAAGTACACCCTTTCATGGCATCTATATTCCCTAATGGCAGTGACATCTTTTAGCAGGATATTGCTCCCTGCCACACTGCGAAAATGTGCAGGAATGGTTCATGGTATTAACTAGGCCCCAAAATTTTACACTAGTGGAACTAATAAAGGTTTATCTCAAGTTCCCCAGATTTGCATCTGATCGAGCATCTATGGGGTGTGCTGGAAAACTAGTCAGATCCATAGAGGCCTAACCACTTAACTTACAGGATTGCCTTGGTGCCAGATGCAGCACACATTCAGAGCTCTTCTGGAATCCATGCTATGACAGGTCAGAGCTGTTTTGGCAGTACAAGAGGGAGCTACACAATATTAGATGGGTGGGTTTAATGTTATGGCTGATACGTTGTATGTATATGTTAGGTATATATGTATATTTAATGTGTATAACATACCGCATTCAAGAAGATGCACAAGGATTCCATAGGATTCATTTGAGTCTGTCCTGGACTATCCTTATCAGTATCCTGGAAGTGCACTGCCTTGAAAATCAGGTCATATTTGACATTTAACACCATCTAGTGTACTGCATGAATAGTAAAAGGTGTGAAACTGAAAGTAGCCATGAGACCATAAAAACACATTACAGTAGTTTAAAAATATATCAGTCACGTAATAAACAGGAACAATCCACAACAAGAACAAATGAAACATAATATATACACTGTTAAAACAGCATTCTACATTATTTGCTTTAAGTTTGTATGTTTTATTAGAGTTGGTCAGTGTAATTTACGGTCTTATGAGTTCATGACAAATGAATATTTTTGGGAAACTCAGTAACTTAAATGTATGTTCAGACCCTTTCCTGGAAGAGACAGCACAGTGTAATGTAGTCCCAGTGTTAAAACACCAGATGTAGGCTTTTCTGAACGCCTTCATGATGCAATGAAATTCTGAATAAGACTTATCACTGGTTTTTTTTTTTTTTTTATAAAATAGATTACATGTAGAATAGATGTGTCTTTGAGTCCTAGCTAATGACTCTGCTATTGTGTCCTTGAACAAGGCATTTATATCCAAGGAGCTCCAGGGAGACTCTCCCTGTAGCCATTTAAAGGGCCCATAGCTCACATTTTTCAAATGTAATTATTCTCATTAACTTTTGTGACTATGTACCAAAAACAATAATCAGTTTTATATGACTATACCCAGCCTTTCTTTATTCCCTTAGACTAATTTAAGGGGATTGTTTAGACTTAACACTGAAATATGTAAATGGCATCTGTTCTGATTGGCTACCCTGTCTTAAAGCAGATACACTTTTTGATGAGGCAGGCAAGTTTTATATATATTTCCATATATATATATGGAAATATATATGGACTTGTGTGACATCACACATAAATGTAGTTTCCATAAATAGGCTGCATGGACTGAATTATATGCTTTCAAAATGTTTACACTTTTATTACAAGATTTGTATAAATGATCTGGGTTTTGCTGAAATACATGCTTTTTTGCCACAGATTCCTATAGAGACCATGTTTTGCAGCAAAACAGTTCATGGTGTAGCATTGGGAACTTGTTGGATAGGCATGGACGCCACTCATTTTATTACATTTTAATTAAGCATTATTTTTTGCTCGTATAAAAAGGAATGAGAAACGAGATATTTGAATAGAAGGTAGTTTCTCTTCTCATTAAAAAACTTTTTTTTTTTCTGCATCAAAGACACATAAGGATTAGGACAATAAATATTCAGCATTACTGCTTAAAGAAAACACATTGATTTTAAAAATCTGTCATTTTATTATCAATTCACCCATCCTTAGTGTTGGACTGGTTACTGCTGAGCACATAGGAGACAACACTCTTTGTTCAAGACAAGGCCATCTGTTAAAGAAGGGAGGTGAGTACTGTGTTGACAGTATGTTGTTTTTACCATTAAACTCCAACACCAAATGCCACTTTTCCATGTATCTTTTATTTTTACCAACATATGTAACAAGTTTTTACAAGCTATTCATGATGGCTGTTATTTGCCGAGGTGATTAGTGATTAGTTACCTTTACTCAGTTATACATCAACCTAAGCATTTTATATAATATTTTGAATATAATACTTTCGCTTATACCAAAGTATGTTTGTGAGCAAAATCTAGAGTTTATTAAAAGGGTTTGCTAGATCTATAGGAAACGCAACAATTTTTTTTTTTCACCTGTTAATTTTGTTCTTTACCTCTATATATATATGAGTACAGTTTTGTGATTTTCCCTTTTGCTACAGTCTGATACAACTCATCAGTTTATAACTTGGTTTAGAAGGCACCCCTGGTCAATCAGAGCATGAAAAGATTTCCACAGGTTTTCCAAGAATAGACACTAAAGGTCCTAAAGTTCACAACTAGTAAACTGAGCACATTCAGTTTAAGGGGAGGGGTGGGGGAAGTGTATCAGATGCTTTCAGAACACTATGAATGATAATTTGTCAACATATACATTTTTTTAATATGATCAAACATACAGTACAAACAAATGCATTGAGTTCTAGACCCCTACTATATTTGAGTACTATAAAAAAAAATACATTCACACAATTCTTTAGTTATGCAGCCACATTGAAACCAGGAATGAACACGTTTTGCTGGCAATTTTACACTATGAGGCACTTGACATATGCTTGATGGACTGTAGTGCTGCTGTTTCTGTAGTGTGATATGTTGTTTTTTATCGTAAATCAACACAGTTCTGGTGTACCAACATACAATATCAACATTTGTGGTACTGTGATAAGGACTAAGTATCAAAGCAATATTGCACAACCCTTAATTTTGCACTTAAACTTTCCCATTAGAACGAGGAGTAAAGGCCAAGTCTGCATGCAGCCTCAGACTTCCTAGGACTTTTGAGCTGTGGGAAGGGGTAGTGGCAAGCGCTTACTGTGGAGTGAGTGGACCGGGAGCTGCTGCTACTCAGTCTCCGGGACAAAACCACAGGCTCAGAAAACTTACTGGAGTCCTCAGAGTTATAGTCCTTCTGCTGTTTGTGGCCATCACCCCCTTCACAGTCCTCAGACAGCTGGTCACTGGGATCTGTGGTTTCCACACTGTGATCTCCATTACCTACAGACGCTGATGATGCCGAGTCTCCATTGCCGGTCTTGACCTTGCTGTGTTCATGCTGATTGGTGTCAATGGCTGCGCAGGTCCTCCGGTACATTCCCAAGTGAGTGCGCCAAGGAGAGACACTCGGGTCCCTGACAAAATCGAACCGTGTGTCCTGGACAGATGCTTGCCTCATTAGGGAGTGTCTGCCCTGCCGCACTGGAACCGTGGTAACCAGAGATTTACCAGAGATCTCCTCATTGTTGGATGCTGCGGGTTTAAAAAGAAAGTAGAAGACAGGCTAAGATTGACAGGCAAACATTTCAAGGACATTAAATAGACTAGTTAAACATCCAATTAAAACTATCCTTAGTAGAAGTTTCTATTTCAACCTTACTAAGTACCCAAAAATTTGTAGGCCGAAAGAATAATTGTTTAGGGTGTAACATCATGCTGTACACAGATCAGGATATAGCCTATATGGACAAATGTATTGGGGCACCTGACCAACAGGGACCTTAACGACACTGCAATCAAATATACAGACTTCAGTATGGAGTTGGTACGCTCTTTGTAGCTAGAACAGCTTCCACTCTTCTTGGAGGGCTTTCCCCAAGACTTTTGAGTGTTTCTGTAGAAATATGTGCCCATTTACTCTGTAGAGCAAATATAAGGTCAGGCAGTGATGTTGGACGGGAAGTTCCAGTTCATCCCAAAGGTGCTGGATGGGGTTGAGGTCAGGGCTCTGTGGGCCAGTCAAATTCTTCCACACCAAACTTGTCCAACCATGTCTTTATGGAGTTTGCTTTGTGGACTGGGACACAGTCATGCTGGAATAGAAAAGAGCCTTCACCAAACTGGAAGTAAGAGTAGCCCAAACCCTGGAAAACCTGTGTCCCAATACTTTTGTCCATAGTGTATGAAAGAGGGACTGAGGGGATCCTTGAGGTACCAACATGTAATCAGTTCAAGGCTCTCTCATTGTAAATGCATCATCAGTAATACAATCAAAACTTCACACCAATTTTCCAACATTAAATATAAAGCCTTCCCAGAAGAATAGAGACTGCTATTGGGGACAAACTCCCTAACAATACCCTTGATTTCAGGAGAAATAAACAGGTGTCTACAAACTTCGACATTTTACGTATGTCTATGGCCAACGTGGAGCCCACGTGACAAGTACCGGGTAAGCTAATGTAAAGTATTTCAGTTAGAACTGTTTTATCCAGGCACAAACACTGGCTAGTCCTACTGGAAAATCCTTTTATTGACAGGTGATGGAGTGATCCCTAAGTGCATGTCAAACAATCCATGACTCACGACGGCTTTCTTACTAAAAAGGCTTTTGACGGCGTCGCTCAGACCTCCCATCGGAAAACATAGTTTTACTCAAATGTACAGCAACCAAAAAATCATTTTAGGTCATATTTAATATAAAGCTGCGCAGAAAGTAACGACAACGTCCATAACATCCGCGTGTGAGTGTGTGTGTGGAAAACAGTAGCTACACCTGTAGCATGCTGCAGACTACGATTGGTCCTCTTTGGATGAGAAAAGAGTTACAAGATTCATGCTTTTAACTATATTAATATCAAATATCACGTATAAAATGGAGTCCAGACTATAAACAGAGGGAGAAAATATCCAGTTCAATGTAAGGATATCAGGACTCGAGCAGGAAACTTGAGAAACTCAAGTCGACAACTGCACAAACACAGAAACAAAAACAAGGAAAAAGCTCGTTTTTTCTTGCTGTAAACTCATTCCTCTCACCTCTTCTAAAGTACACCACACTAGTTTCCAGTTTCTGTTTGTCTCTGATGGAGTTATACTGCTGTTTTAGGAGAGAAATGTCCATGTCGGCTGGAGGTTCTTCGTCACTCGTTTCCTCCTCCTCTATCACTCCCGGTCTTATCACGGACTCCTCACATACGCAGCAGCAGCCTGACGACATCCTGCTGATTTTTATTCTGTCATAAAAAACGATCCTCTGTCATAAAAACCCTCGGTATCACACACACCTGTGTCGAGAGAAATCTCCACACTGACTGTATGCTTTGGGCACTACAGTTCCAACACAGTTGAGACTATGTGCAAATAAAGGAGGGCAATTCAAGGTTGCGCCAGGTAATCTAGGGGCAAAAGGGGTTAGTATCTCACGTGGAGTGCAACATCAGCAGTAATACCGCACTGCAATACAGCTCAAAACAATACTCATGTCTATGCAGCACATGCATTTTTAATTAAAGACTGAATTATTTTGCTTTTTTATGATCAATATTTGCTTAGGACTCTCAGATATATTATTTACACTATACGGACAAAAGTATTGGGACACACCTCTTTTTCAAGGTTTGTCCTTTCACTTTACTTCTAGTGAAGGACAATATTAATTCTTCAGTATATCAGGACATCTTGGGGAAGATGCTTTTCTATTCCTGTGTGACTGTGCCCCAGTGCACAAAGTAAGCTCCATAAAGACATGGTGGGATGAGTTCGGTGTGGAAGAACTTGACTGGCCTGAACAGAGCCCTGACCTCAACCACATCCAACACCTTTGAGATGAACTGGAATGGAGATTGTTAGCCAGGCCTTCTCATCTAACAGAAGTGCCTGAGCTCATAAATGCTCTACAGAATGAATGTACACAAATTCTCACAGAAACTCCAAAATCTTGTGGAAAGTCTTCCAAGAAGAGTGGAAGCTGTTATAGTTGCAAAAGGGGGACTAACTTCATATTAAAGTCTATGTATTTGAATGCAATGTCATTAAAGTCCCTGTTAGTGTAATGGTCAGACCTCCCAATACTTTTGTCCATTAAATGTATCTTACTTAGAGGACATTAACATTAATGTTGCACTGCAATACAGCTCAAAACATCACTCATGTCTATACAGCTCATGCATTACTAACTAAAGACTGAATTCTTTTGCTTTTTAATGGCCTATATTTGCTTAGGCCTACTATCAGCCCTGTTATTCATAAGAGGTTCTGGGTGCCACCGTAAGAACTGGGTAAATCTGCATTCTCACTCTTAAAATTAAGCATGATTTAGTTCAATTCTGTATATTTGCATCAGCGGCAAGAACAGAATCACCCGTAGTGGGCTTTAGAGTCACTCTGTTGACACAGCACTGTTGAAGTAAGGGGTGAGTCCTTAATGGTCATTAAAGGCAAGGTTTACTCTTTTTCGGAATTCAAATGCATTTATTTTCCTAACATCATAATGGTGGTAAAGGTGTTTCTGTAGCCTCGTGAGTTGAGTGTTAACAAAATGACATAACATGGGAGAATAAGAAAGAAAAAGACCAAAATTGGCCCAATAAATAAGCATGTGGGGAAAAAATGAATGCACTGACATTTCATATACTTTACGGTAAATTTGGCTACTGTACTGTCCTGTTTAGATTAAACTGCTATTTATACTTGTTTATGCTGTTATACTGTTTATACTGGTTATACTGTTAATAGTGTTTGCACAATTCTCAACTACATGTTTTCAATCATTGTACATTTGACTTATATTGATATATAGTGTACAGAGCTGTCCACACACTCTGGACAGGTTTGGTCAAATCAAACATCATTCAGTATTTCTAGTGGTAACTTTACTGGCATATTTCCCACTTACTCTTCATTTATATTTCTTTATTTGCACTGTTCTGTATGTTGCACAGCGTCTTATGTCTATTGCACATCTGTGAGTACACTGTGGAACCAGAGCTTCACAATTTTGTCTCTCTGTATACCTGTAAATGGTTGAGAACAATAAAGTTCACTTTGACTTTGACTTCGGAAAGTATTAAAGCAAAGCCAGTAATGAACTTCCCCATCACTGACTCGCCCTAATGAGGAAGGACTATGAGCCACAGTGAGACAATTCCTTGGCTGTCCGGTGTCAACACAAGCAGGATGGGTCCACCTTTAGTCTTTACCCCTCTTGAGGTTTCCTTCTTCTGCTAGGGAAATAGGTTTTTTGCCACTGTTGACTTTGGTTTGCTAACTGGGAGCTTGAACTCAGACTGCTGTCTGTGAGAAAGCCTGTTGTGAAAATGCTACACAAAGTAATTTGACCTGACATCAGTCATGTGTACGTGAGCTAAAAACATAAAGATGACAGTTTGAATAACGGGTGAATCTTTACTTCAGAAGTTTTCCCGTACTGTGCAGAGTTTTTCCAGATGAGTCTCGGAGTTGCAAATAGGATAAACAGAATCTCTTATAAAATTCTTCTTTAGCATACTTTTGTTTGCGGAAAAACCAAGATGTCATCCATTGTGTACTGATTCTTCATACACCTGAAACACTTCCTATGTTAAAACAGCTGAAACCATCACTGGGCATCTCTCCACTCACTACAGGACATCTTCTATAAGTGCTGCTTCAGAAAGTGTAAGTGTGTGTGTGTAAATGCAAGTTTCGGACCTCCTGCATTTTGCACAACTCCTCACACCCCTCACACGAACTCTTCAAACTTTCTCCCATCTTTAATGCTATAGCACGCCGTCAGACTCCTCAATACACTGCCTATACCCCCACTCCCCTCCCTTACACGCACCTGAACTGTGAACTGACTCAGCTTTCCCATTTTTGCACTTTACACATTAGCCTACTGTTTATGATGCACAAAACAACCATGTTGCATTCGCACTTGAATACTGTCTCTGTGTTTGTATAGATTGACTGTGTATTTTTCCTGAACTGCTGCTGATCATTTGCACATATAAAGTACACAAGCACATTAGGGTTTTCTGTTTGTTCTGCACTTCAGTGCTGATGCAATATTTGCACAATTTTTAGATGTGAACAATTACCCTTTGTACTAAACTGCCCATTTTTAGCTTCTAGTTAATATTCTATTCATATATGTGTACTCTATGTGTCATTTTGTACTCTGTTAAATCTGCGGTCATGCTGTCTCATCTCACTGTATACATATATATAGCTGAGATGGTTTCTTATTCTCAATTTCTGAGTGGAATGAAATGCTGCTGGTGTCCTGACCACAACAGCACACTTCTGTACTTTACATACTTTACTGAATGTATTTTTTATTTTCATTGGTTAAAAGTAACAGAAACTGAAAGGTCATTGCAATGAGCAAGAAACTGATTTTTACCATTAAGAATCTTCTCACTACTAAACGTATTATAAAATACAAGACACTATTCTTACCAGTAATATTGTTTTTTTATTTTTATATTGCAGCTGTAAATGTACTTGGTTCACCAGTTCTTTGTTTAAATGACTTTTACTTTGAATTACAGTTGTTGCTCTTAAGTAGACCTTTTTTTAAGGCTTTGTATGAGGGTGACTGTGTCCTACAAATATTCCTTTATGCTCTAAAACTTTTTTTCCCATTATAATTGCATTTTAAGGTAAAAGTAGGGTACTTTGGCAACCTACCATTGGGATTATCTGCCACACACTCCTACTTGCACTTCCATGAATTGTTTAAGACAGCTGGTGAATTTCCTGCTGTTAAAAGACGAAGAACATGATGGGCGCTTTAGATTCTCAGTCGTGGCCCCAGAGTGCCCTCCACATTTTAGAGTTTCCTTCGCTCTTTATCACTTAATGCCTCCGCTGAACTAATGAACAAACCCTCCAGTTAAACTAGGAACATGCTGGGTACTGGTACTCCCGCAGCAGGGCTGGGAACAACTGCTTTAGATGATTGAGAAGAAAAAAAAAGAAAGAATAGAGTAGTACTGAACAAGTGCTTTTGCCGCTCTCTGAATCCTACAGCTGATGGCTCAGAATAAAGCTGAAGTTGTTGGTTTTTTTTGAGGGTTTGGGCTGGGCTCCTTACTTGGTTGAAGAACTTGACTGGCCTGCACAGAGCCCTGACCTCAACCCCATCGTACATTTATGGCATTTGGCAGATGCTCTTATCCAGAGCAACTTTCAATCATTAGTTACAGGGACATTGCCCCTGGAGCAACTGAGGGGGGACCAACTCTATATTAAAGTATCTGTATTTGAATGCAATGTCATTAAATTCCCCGAGGTATAATGGTAGGGTGTCCCAATATTTTTGTCCATTTAGTGTATAACCGAATGCATTTCCAAAGACATTGTGCTAATTTTACGCACTATTTAGTGTGATAGTGTCTGAATCTGGAAAATCCCACTTTAACCTCAGGGAAGAGACTGAAAACACAAAGTCCCTCACTGGTCTAGAGCTGGTGCACTGGCCCTTTAAATACAGCAGCACGATGTGTGTGAGTGTGTGTGTGTGGGACCAGATCTTTACTGTTCGGCCACAACACACAACAGCTCATGGCAGACTCCTGCTACTTAGGATTTGACTTCAGCACTCAGCAGGTAGGACTGAACGGGTGGTCTTGGTATTCTCTTCTGCCCCACCCCACTTTCAAACACGCGCCTGCAGCAGAAGACATACGTGGACAGAAAGAGCGGAAGCAGCAACAGAGCAGCGTCTCAACTACCTAGTTTGTCTCTGTTGTTACAAATATCTACTAAATCTAACAGTGCTGACTCCCCTTCTGCGGCTCCTTTAACTGACAGGATAGTGAGCCTGGAGATTGTGTCCAAATGTTCGTAAACAACCTTGCTTCTCAATCAGTTGTGTTAATAGAGACATAGAGTTCCCTTTACTCTTTTGGGGGGAGCTTTACAATAGGTGTTGGAACATTGCTGTTGGAAATTGATTGTATTCAGCCACGACAGCTATAGTCAGATCAGGTCAGGTCCTCATGTTTATGATCATAACAATCTCATCCCAAAGGTCTTGGATGGAGCTCCATCATTCCAAAGGACTGCTCTGTAATGGGGGGCTTTAAACCCCTTTAGACAAGGTTTGGCATGGCAGCTTAAAGCTGCATGCATCCCATAGGCATCCTCTAATATGTGCAGTGCCTCTTTATGGAGATTGTACAAGCTGTGTACGGGGTGCCGTTTGTACAATTTTAAAGGTGTCAATTTAGAGGTTTCAATTTTCTCACATTTAGAGATAAATATGTTCAAAAAACTGTTAAATTTTGTCAATTTTAACTTGCTGTATAAATGT
>JBBJLS010070238.1:0-12122 GCA_037577275.1 Bryconaethiops microstoma
CTCTATCTCTCTCTCTCTCTATCTCTCTCTCTCTCCCCATCTCTTTCTCTCTCTATCTCTCTCTCTCTCCCCATCTCTTTCTCTCTCTATCTCTCTCTCTCCCCCATCTCTCTCTCTCTCTTTCTCTCTCTCACTCTCCCCCCCTCTCTCTCTCTATCTCTCTCTCTCTCACAGTCTGATAAACTGCATGATCGCAGTTTAAGTTCTCGCTCGCCCCTCAGACGTGAGGTGGGGCCAAGGAGATGAGAAAGATACAGAGAGAGAGGAAGAGATAGAGAGATCCTAAAAAAGCCAAGACGAAGGAGAAGAAGAGCAGGAGGAATGTGCAGACTACTGTGAAATGCAACAGAGGGTGGGGGAGGACAAAGACCATCGCTATGGGACCTCCACCACATACTTGGGTCAACGGAAATTACAGAGAAAGAAAAATGATGAGCAGTCCAGCAGTAAAGTAGCCCGTGCGTTCTGCCCGGTGTGAGGGGGGGTCGGAAAACAAACAAACAGACGAGTAAAAAGTTCTTTGGCCAGGGCAGCTTTAGTCAAGCATGCCAGCAGCTTTGCTACAATATAACTATACCCTGAATGTCTTAAAGGGGCCGTTCAGTGAAACAAAATGATTGTGGTCAATGTATCCCATACCTCGAAAGTTTGCTTCTTTAGTTTTGCATTGGAACTATGAGACTAAGAATGTTCACACATAATGGGAGCTTAACTTGGAGGTGAGACTTTATCATGTTGCTTTGGACCGTTACACATTTGAGCTACAAAGTTATCTAGGATTGTTAGCAACAGACCAGCAAGGGTAGCTGGTGGCCTAGTGGTTAGGTTGTGGGATTGAATCCCAGGACTGCCAGTGGCACCACTGAGGTACCCTTGAGCAAGGTACCATCCCCACACACTGCTCCGTGGGTGCTGCGTCGCTGACAGCCTACTGCAGCAACGTGAGATACGGAGAAGGAATTTCACACTGCGTGCCGTGCTGTGTTCATGCGTGACTAAACACTTTAACATTATCAATATGAGTGATAACTTCATATCCATCATGTATTTGCCTTCTCGAACCAGTGAACCTAACGGCCATTGTAACAGACTCTACCAACAATGTGTCTGTATGTTGACAAATCTGCAAATAATACGTCTACATTCGTGTTGAAATCTAAGACATGGTGCTTACTCAGGGTTGAGAACACCTTTACGACTTTCCGGAAAGGAATTCCCAGTCGAGCAGGCTTTTGCTTTGTTTTGTTATTTGTTTTCATCAGCAGGTGGAACTTACAGCATTATGAAAGCTTCGTGAAACCTACTGACCTAAACTATCACACACTTGCCTCAAACAGTGTGGAGTCATCTCCAATAAACTTGCTTATGTGATTACAGTATAACATACTGCTATCTGTATAAGCAGGCAAAGAACATTGTATAGCCACCTATACGACGAATAGATTCATTGTATACAAAGAGTGTATATATTTTTATAACGTTTGGCTTTACTAACTGGAATTATAGTCTTAGGCATTCCAGAATGGTTGCTGGCACAAAGCAGTAGCATTCTTACTGTTTCACACAACAGAGCGCTCGCTATATAACAATTCATCACTCCTTATCTGAGGTCAGCTATCAGTGCACCTGCTATTGACGGCCATTGAAACCCTTTTTCAGACAGTTCTTCCTTTGTTCCTCCCTTTGCTTACAGTACAGTCATAACTGAGGCTCTATTGTGGTAGTAACTGCACTCTGTAGGGGGTTATTTACACTGTGTTCGCCTGCAATACCAGGCAAAGGCTTAGACACATTGTACTCATTAGTAGCTCACGTTTCACATTTTAGAATAATAGTGAAGATCTTAGAAATATAAAGTAGTACATATAAAACTACACTGTGAATATGAAGTATCAAAGAAACCAAACCTTAAAGGTCAACATATGCTGAGACCTTGTTGGCTGCAAGCATACAAACATACATGTTTAAAACTAACCAGATCCTTCTACAAAACTTTTGGACACGGTTTGCTTCGGAGGCAAATTCACAGATAAGTTTGAGGACTGCTTATCCAGCATTTCTTCTGAATTCATGGTTATTGATTGGGTTGTGGTTAGTTTGTCTCTTTGATTCGCTGCAGTAACAGACTCTACTCTTAACATGTTTTACACTACATGGTAGAACACTGCTATGTGGATTTGATTGAAATCAGCCACAGTGAGTGAGCATGAGTGAGATCAGGTGCTAATGTTGGTTGTTTAGCTCTGGATTACAAATGCCTCTCATCTCAACTCATCTCAGAGGTATTGGATGGCCCTACGTCACCCCAAAGAACGCAGTTCCACTGCTCCTCAGCCCAGTGCCGGGGTCTCATATGCCTTTCGCCACTTTCGCCTCCTTTATTATGGCCTCAGAGCCTCATTCTTTTCGCAGAGCTTTACTTTTTTTAATGTATGACTTATTTATATCATTTTCTATACCATTCTTATATCATACAAACCCTCAAGGGCACAATCACATAAGTTAAGAGTGAAGAAGTGTTCGGTACAATAAAGTGAACAGTTGTAAGGAAATTACTGATACAGTAATAGGAAGGTGAACACAGCAACAACAGTGACAAAAAACTAACAACAATACAAATAAAATAATAAAAAGAGAAACAAAATCAGCTTTTCTAAGGAGATTATGAAAGCCGTGTGTGAGCAATTGAACAGTGTCAACAATGAAGGCACATCAAAATTCACTAATTAGAAGGAGCATTCACACATATAGTGTGTCTATCAAGTTTACTTCTTATATGCATTATATTTTCAAGCATTAGCTTTAAAATGCGAATGAAAGGACAAGAAAGTCATGCATATGCTTTTGACAGGTACCACACAATCCCTTTGCACGATGTCATTAATAAATAAAGCTATGAGACAGCCACACGTGTTGTCATTCTTTGTAAACAAGGTGTGATGTTATAAATCAAATGGTCTGCCATGAGGTCATGAGCATGTGATTATGATTTATTAACATAAATGTGTCAAAGTGAGGCTTATAAATGACTTGATGAAAATGTCATTCATGCGTCACAAGCAGCTGGGTTCTAAAACAGAACATTATTTTTGTCCCTCTGCTCTCTGAACGGTTTCGGTTTTTGTTATAATGGTTTAGGCAGAGGTTTATAAAAAGACCGCATCGTAAAAAATGGGGTGTCAATTCTTCATTTATACCGATATATATCCTGTATATTTAATTTTTTTCTGATTATATATCAGCAGTCATAAATCATTTTTACATCTTTTTACACGTAGAGTAGAAAGAAACTGCCGTGGGCCGAATAGGCCGCACATATGGTGGTTTTCCTGACAACACAAACCAGTTATTTCGACTCAAGCTGCTTTTGCTGTTTAAGTTATATATCTAGACTGGATAGACTGAGTTTTGAAACTTTGTTTATGTTACTAAACTACATCAAACTACATGAATATAAAAAATAATCGAAATTTGTTTTCCATGATATGGGCCCTTTAATTGTCCGCACAAATGTAGTTTGTGGAGTAATACATGTTCGGTGAAAGTTTACTACTTTAGTATCTGAAGCTACAAGGCCAATGTAGCAACAACACAATGCACAGTCACACTGATGCTTGAACAAGTGTCAGAAACAACATAAAAAAGTCCAAGGTATAGTAAATGCGGTGATGCATGACAGGATTTTTGCACACAGATGGTTACTGATGTACATTATGTTAGCTACATTAGCCTTGTAGCTCCAATGCAAGGCTGAGGAACCAAATTTCAGACACCAAACACATCTTGGCTGATCAGTTAAGGTTGTGGAAACTTGATTTTCAAGCTTGCTTCCGGAGAGTCTTCAACATGTTGGTCTCTATTTGGCTGCTTTTCAGGTTCAATTTCGTGTTCCCAAGAACTTCTCTGGAAAAGTATGTCGAAAAGGAGACTCATGGGAGAAAAGATTCACCAGATTATAAACACAGCCGGTCTCTCTCACTGTCAGATACACACACATGTTCGCACAGTGAGCCGCATGGGCTACGAGACCTCCCTCTCCCTGTAGTTCATGATCCACACATGAGTGGGTCAAGGCGTAAACAGCAGGACCCCAGCAAGTCCAGACGAACTGGATTCCAAAGCATGCTGCACCTCAAACCTACAGAAGAAATCTACAATATACTGGATCCACACCGGTCCAAACATCAAACCTATGCATGAAAGGGCAGTGCACTCTCAGAATTGCCTATAAGTGAGAAGGATACCGGCTTTACAAGACAAAACAATAATAAAACAGTAATATTAACAGATTCGCAACCCCTAAGTCCCTTATCAATGCAAAACCCAAACAGGGCTCTCCTTAGTCAAAACAATCATAGGCCGTTACTCTGTGCAGAGTCTCAATTTGGAAATGAGTGTTTATGTTTCGGGAAGATGTTTACTTCGATTATAAATAGTACGGAGAATTGCAAAGCCTGCCTAGAAAAGGAACAAAGTAGACAATATATACTTGAGGCACAATAAACCTTATGAGAGCTAGAACTGGATGGCCTTACCACTCTTTCTCTCTCTCTTTCTCTGTATCTGAGCTCAAGGTCAGACTTAAGGTCTGTGAGTCTATGAGTCCTTCTCACTGCTCTTTTCTAGCTTTTCTAACTCTTCAAGACCCTACTACTCTGTCTCCAAGCTTTGAGTCTAACAAGTTTGGCTAGCTCTCTCGCTCTCTCTCTCTCTCTCGCGCTCTCTCTCTCTCGCTCTCTCTCTGTCTCTCTCTCTCTCTCTCTCTCTCTCTCTCTCTCTCTCTCTCATAAAAACTGGTTCTCTGAAGCCTTTAAGGAGGGATACCAGCAGGATGTTGTGAGGCAAAGTAGTCCCTGAGGAAGGTTCATTTTTGAATATTTACCACTACCATTATCTACATTATATATGATATGTGATTAGGGTTACTGGTTGTTTTTGGAGAGTAAATAAAATGGCTATATTTGCATTGTAGACATTGTGATGTCTAGCTCCTATCACCACCACTGTAAATAAATCTGTGTTCCTCTAGAACCAAGCATTTCACATGAAACCGTTCTAAAGGACTTTGTTTACGTTTAATTACGTATAAAATTGGAAAACATCTCTTTCACACTGAACTTACAATTCCATGTTTACATGCTTGCCAGGCCATGACCAACAGTAAACCGCTAGAAAAACCTGCTGCATTGTATTAACTGAACATGCTCGGTTTGTAAAGGCCGATTCCTACAGGTCACAAAAAAAAGTAAGAGTGGAGGTGTCCTGTTAAGCATTGCACACTAATAAAAACAAACAGCGGACAACTGCTCCTTATCTACCATCTTTCCACCGCATAAGGTCATTGGAGTATGCAGTCAAGAATGTCTGCTGTAATGTGCTGAAATGTCAGCGTCCTTCTGGGCCAAACTAAAGAGAAGCGAATAGAGGAAATAAAGAAAGGTACTGAAAAAGGTTACAGGCTTAAATAAGAACAAATGGATCAGTTCTTCGTTATCTGGTACTGAAACAGTGTCATTTAACTAATGCTGTGATGGGAGAAGCATGCAAGGGAACTACCAGGGAGTCAGAACAATGGAGTATTATAAGAACAGGCCCCCACGCTGCCAGGGGGTTGTAGCAGAAGTTGTCTGGTGTTACTGATCTGAGACCAGTTCTGCAAGGTCTTTTGCAATAGCTTGGTTACAGATCTGGACAGTGGGAGATGGGTACAGATCAGTTTAAGACGACACGTCCACCCGAAGCAGGAAATGACTTTGCTTCTTGGCCACCGGGCAAAACGTGGGCTTCGCTTGTCCTCTAGTGGTGGCAAGATGTAGCCTCAGTAAAATTCCACTCTCAAACCAGTGAAGTGAAGTTCAACTGAGTTTATGAGCCGATTCCACCGAACTGTCTGTTCCAGCGAGCTGAGTGTCCATTCCAAATGATTCATCGATTTATAAATCTCAAGTCAACTCTATTCTCATCTCTTCCATATACAATGACTTTTGATTCTGAGAGTCCGATGTGCTCAGTGGTTAGTCTTTCATCTTGATCCTCAGGGCCACTTCGAAGTCTTTTCAGGGTCAACTGCGAATCTCCGTTTGACTTTGTTTGAAAGAATAAAAAAGAAACAACATGTTATTTCTTTTCACCAGGAAAGGCATAACTAAATCTACAGGCAACGTTCAAAATATTTTAAAGCTGTATTAACAAAAATGTCATATAAAAAGTCAATGCATAACATCGGAAACATCCACAAAGGACATTGTTTCTATCAGTATAATGACTGGTACAAAAAAATAAACAGAAAATACATACTGCAAGGTCCCCTGAATAACTGATTATACTTATAGCAAAAAACTGATCTGTTTATTCTTACACTTGAAAAGGTGACAAATAATGACGGGTGAGTTGGGGACTTTTCCTTCAGCCCTCTTGCTCAAGGACACAATGGTAGAAAGTGAGGGGGTTTCAAACCTGTCATCATTTTCAAAGGCAAGTGTTTTACTCACTAGGCCACTACCACCCTACACACACTTGTTTTCTCTATGGAAGTCACATAGATGCACCCTTTTTTACCTGTACGAGGGGGATATCACCCATCCCTGAAACACTTAGACTGCACAAAACAGACACAGAACACATAACACAAATGACAAGCATGCTACTATCCACAGAGAGAGGAAATATAAAGGAATACCAAGACATTCTTAGTATTTTACAATGTGTTTAATTCAAGCTCTTTTGTAGGTAAATTTTTGTCTTATTGGGCAATATTATTCAAATTTATTATAAGCCTTCAGTCTATAATAAGGACATAAATCTCGTGAAGTGCTCAATTTGATTCAGTTGGACTGACGTGATTAAAGAGGGCCGATTCAAAAATAGGATGTATTCACAAATCAAACTTATCATACAGTCAAGCCAGTGTGGATTAGACTGCAGGGGTGCAGACACGTTAGGCCTCGAGCCTTCAGTCGGTAATGTGCCTAATGATTTTTGTTGAAGGACTCCGGGCCTGATAAGAAAACAGACATTCCGCTCGGTTCTCAAGGTCTGTGGTCTCTGTGGCCCCACCCAAACATTCTCAGTAGATTAGAACAGCAGGGTGGGAGCCGAAGGGGTGAACAGGCTTTAGTATGCGTTCGAGATCTCAGGTTACTTTAACTGTGGAGAAAATCAGACAAGAAGGTCCACTTCTGTTGAAAAGAAAAGCTTACTCCCTTTCTTTTGTGACTCTCGTCCTGAGGGCGCTACGTTATATTAACAAACTCCCCCCGTGAGAGTTCTACCTCTTTATGTTGGCAGGAAATGACACTGGGCCTACACGACGGGTCCTTCGGGTCAGGCTAGTGATGAACGCTCGGTTCAGTCATTCTTCAGTGTGGAGAATGGACACAGTGTTATGACATTTGAACTAAAGTAAAATCACAAGGCAAACATATAGACTAAGCCAGTATAATGAAGTAGACACTGGATCAGAAGTAGACACCGGATGTCTCTGTGTCTCTGAGTGCCTGTGCAGTCATAACTTAAGCAGTTTCATCTGGGATCAATACATTTTTCTGATTCTGATTTCAAACACACATAGTTGAGACTAGATAAGCCAGCCTATGTAAATGTAAGCCGGTGGAAAGAATGTATTACAAATAGTCTCGCTATTCATTTGGTATTTCAAAAAACTTCAAGTTACACTAAACTGGTCTATTTCATACTCAGAAGTCGGCAACTTAAAGTGAAGCTCAAGAACATGTTAATTTAGGTACAAGACCAAACTTCATGAGCACTGAGTTCCTCACAGAACTGCAGTGTAATGTCTTAACAAATGAAGTAACACAATTTAAGCTAGATTCTATTCATCTCTTTTTTTGTGGGACCTCTTTGTTCCAAAACAAGCACTAAAGCCAGAAAGCGAGAGGTGTGAGCAACAGCAAAACAGCCCAGCTTTCACCAACAACACAATTAAATTAATTAGGAAACAAATGTGAAGGACTAAAATGGAATCACTTTAAATGTATTTTTCTTACAGATATACATATAGGTAAAATATAATCTGACAATGCTCACAAAGGTCAAAATTATTATTCCTTCCAAAAAATGTCCCGAACGGACAGGCAACTGTGTAAATGGAACTAATTAGACTTGTTGCAGGATCATGACATTGTTCCATATTAATCTTTTGACTGGGTTGGATAATTAGCACATTACACATTGTGTACACAGTACTTTGCCAGTAAAATACCTAAAAATATTCATCCTTGAATAACAAATAAAGCCTAACGTGGACAGTTCCAACGCACACTAGGCTCAGGCTTAAACATTCTATATACAACCTGAGACACTGCAGACCAGACAGCATCATCACACACAAAGTATGTAAAAACAAGAAATTGCCTTACAGTGTCATAAAATACAGTGTTTTATGGTGTCTACCTCACAGAAACCACACTGCACTTTACAAGTAATTTAATTGACTGTTCATCCTCTCTGCAGGGAACTTAAAGACACTTTTAGAAATGCCTATTTCTTTACGTCTCTGTTTTTTTATTAATGTCTCTATTTATGCTGTACCCCTACTGCGTGTGAGTGTACAAATGGATATCTATCTATCTATCTATCTATCTATCTATCTATCTATCTATCTATCTATCTATCTATCTACCTGTCTGTCTGTCTGTCTGTCTGTCTGTCTGTCTGTCTGTCTGTCTATCTTTTTTGTGAGTGATCTCCATTGTGTGTCAGAGCCGTAATGTTTAGAGCAGCTGCGCCCTCTAATGGCCAATGGAATCACTTCTCAGAGGAACCACAACAAACATGGCGCCTCGGATTTACTGGACGTCGAACCAGTCAAGAGAAGTACGGTACAAACATGGAGTAACTCTTATCCATGTTTACCGTGCATAATGACAGACTGGAAGCCTGATTTTTTTTTTTTTTAGCTCACTCTACTTTCTTTTAAGAATACTTCTTCCTTTTTTATGTGAGACGAGGGTTTACACTAAATGCAGGACATACATGTAATGTGCTGCTTTCAGCTAGATTAATCAATAAAATTGAGGTCTACCATCTGAAAAAATGGATGATATTTAGTGCTGTGACCATGGACAGCAAAGAAATCACACACCACGCTATACAACTAGAGAAACTACACAAGAATGGTGATTATGAAGATGTTTCATCTCTGCTTTTAGACCTGAACAGCAGAACTGTGACCCTGGAGCAACTGCAGACCACTGACATTGCCAGGATTGTTTATCAGCTTTTAAAGTCATGTCCAGTATCTTCTGTACGCATGACAGCAAAGGGACTGCTCTCTAAATGGAAGAAGCTGTATGGCTTGCAACATGAGCACAGAAATGGCAAGAACAGTCAAACAAAAGAATGTGAACCGGAGATCAAAGCTGAAGCACCCTTATCTGTCCCCAAGACCCAACAGCATTTGGAGAGGAAAGTGAATGATGGTCAGTCAGTTGAATGTAGTAGTCAATCTGGTGTGAATTCAGATCAGCTGTCTTCTGAAGGGCCCATTTTGTCAAAGGAGACACAAGGGACCCTTTCAGTGCTTCCATCTCAACCCAGCAGTTCCACAGACTCTACAGCCTTGAGAACCAAGTGTGTAGATCTTCTACTCCAGGCCCTAAACCCAGCTCAGAAAACAGATTCAGAAGATGCAAGCCACCTTTCTGTCATAGCTCAAGCCATTGAAAACAACATTTACGCTCTCCATGGCCAGAACCAGGCCAAGTACAAGTCCTGCCTAAGAAGCAGGCTGGCCAACCTGAAGAACCCAAAGAACCCTCACCTACGCCACGGTCTGCTGACAGGAACCCTGGCTCCGGAGGTTTTCGCACAGATGTCTGTGGAGGCGATGGCTGGCGAGGAGCTCCGCAGGCTGAGGCAGGGATACACTGAAGCAGCCATCAGCGAACACCAGCTACCCCAGGGACTGGAGGGGACCGCCACTACAAAGGTGCGCTGCCGGCGCTGTCAGGGCACGAACTGTAGGGTGACCCAGATTCCCCGTGGAACACTATTTCTGCCCTCCTGGGTGAGGGGCAGCAATGCAGACGAGCAAGCCATGACCTTCATGACCTGTGCCGGCTGTGGGGAGCAGTGGTACCATAACCGCTGGGTGTGCCTCTGAATAAGCCTACCTAGGACTGTGGAGACTGATGCTGGAGATTACATTTTGATGTCTGACATTTTGAAGTTATTAATGGAATGTATATTTAGAAGCAATAGAGGGGTTACAAATCAAAGGTTTTGCACTGGAGCTGTGAACCTAATGTAGATAAGAAATAATGTAAGACTATGCCCCAACAATTAACATGCCACAGTCTGCATGCCTAAATATCACATGCTGAGTTGTGAAATAGAATCTCAAACGGACATTCTTATGTGGATTCTGACTCTGTATGACTGTTATCTATAGAATATGGGCAATCGGATTTCAGCATGGTTTCAAACTTCTGTCCATTTTCAGAGAAACCAGGCTTGTGAGTTGTTTTGTGTTGAATTTTTTAGAGCCTACGTCATGGAAAAATGTATGTAAACATTGCATACTGCAAAAATGCTGCAAAAAAACCCAGCACGTACATAGGTCTTCGGTCTAACCACCCTGTTTACAAAAAAGGTATAAAGAGCTTTTATGTCTGGGCTGCTTTTTGAACCAGGCACAATACAGGGCAGCCAGTCAGATTAAATCAGTCAAAACAGCCTGTATAATTCTAGAGGATAAAGAGAGGTTAGAAAAGGGTCATGGAAAATGCTACTGGTATGTAAACCCACACGCGGAGGGGAAAAAAGGGAAAAACATGGAACGGGCTAGTGTTGTTGGATTTTTCTTCTCTCTTTACATATCAGTCCAATAAAATATTGTGTTTACAGAAGTAGCATACTTTTCCAGTCAAATTATGCATAACTGACATTGTTTATACTACAACATTAATACACTGTGTGATCTAGGAAATGTACTACACTTGAAACTAAGATATCATATTCCTGTTATATATGGCGACAGTTTGAGTGTTACAATATGTAAAATCATGCTGGGTTACACAACATGAGAGACTTTTATGTTTGGAGCCTTTTATGTTCCTCTACAGCAGCCGCGGCCAATTCAGACACACTTTGGTGGTTTCCCTGTTCAAACACACCTAATTCAACACATCATTTAGTTACCAGGTGGGTGTGTTTGAGAAGGAAATTCACTAAATTGTGCTGGATTCAGGTCCTCCACATATAGTAAAGGGCCCAGAACATTAAAATGTTCATGTAGTTTGATATGGTACGTAAACATTTTCAAAATATTCACTATTCAGTCCTCAATCTGTATGTTGCATTTATGGAAAATAGGCTGCCAAAACAACTTGTTTCGAGTTCACTGTCTTTGTGATGCCACCAAAACCACTGCATTTACAGATACCCCACAGCTACAGCAGTGCCCATTCACACTGAAGTTAAAAAGAGTTGCTCCCACTGCTTTTTGAATAATGCATAATACGAGGCAGCCAATCAGAAATGAAATCATTTACATATGCCAGTTTTAAAGGCACAAAATACCGCTTGATTAATTCTAAGGGACAAGTAAAGGTTGGGAAAAGGTTATGGAAAAATTAACAATGTTTTTTGGTACATAAAACCACACTCACATCATAAGTAAACCTCAGGGAAAAAATATTCAGCTGAAATATAGGATATAGGGTCTTTAACCAAGACTGGTCTGAGATCAGAATTAGCACACAATGTGAGCTTATAGAGGAATTATCTGGAGCAGCATAAATTCCCCTGGCCTTTTTGGGGAGACATGTGACGCAAAGCGTGCGGCATGTAGCGAGCATGTGACTGAGTAATCTGACCAAGATGCAGTCCAGGGGCGGATTTCCCATCATGCCCTGATCTAAAGGGCTTCACGCGACGCTGCCCGGCCGGGCCTCACTGTATCTTTTCATTTGTCATTGGCAGTGAAGAGTCTCTTCTGATGGATAGGGTGGTTTTTGTGTTATACAAGATATGCATTATTTATATCTTGATTCGCATTTTTCTGATTTGGGGTTGTATATGCATTGTGTGTGTGTGTGTGTGTGTGTGTGTGTGTGTGTGTGTGTGTGTGTGTGTGTATATATACACACACACACACACAC
>JBBJLS010070239.1:0-32002 GCA_037577275.1 Bryconaethiops microstoma
CAGAAACTGAATCAGGAGTGAAGCTGCTGGAATACAGCACATAGAAAAGCTGCTCTACAAGCACTACTGCACTCACAACACATATGGAGGCGTTTCCTATTTTTTACACAGCTCACACTGCAATAGTTCATAAAAGAATAGCAACCAGCACGTTTTACACACACACACACACACACACACACAGTGCCGAAACTTGTACAAACAATGAGCAGAAAAAAAGGGGAAAGTGGTGTCTTATTTTTTTTCAATGGCTGTAGCTTAGGCTCAACACTACTCGCTCTCCAAAGGTGTGGTTGTACCTTTTAGAACTGTTTCTGTTTCCTAAGACCTGTAAGTCTTCCTTTTGGTGCTCCTGATAAATTCTGAGATTTTAATCATCCTTCTTTTACAGAAGCACTGCGACGGTACTAAGATCATCAAAAAGACAACCTGTGTGAAACTCATACAGCATATAAAAGTCTTTTCTTTATAATACAGTCCAACATTTCGTAGCAACACTAATGAATGCAGTCTCTCAGGGGCAGACAGAGAGACAGAGAGAGGGATAAAGAGGAAGGAGAGCCGAGGAGAGAGCAAGAGAGGTTAACAGAGGCAAAGAAAAATGGGTATAAGAAACTGAACCAGAATGGCAGGAGACTTCAGTCCATTTCTAACAGGTTTGTAACTGACAATCCATCCATGGTTTTAAAGGCATCGTTTGGTTTTAAAAACTTGGCCCAGAATAACTTGGCCAATTTCCAGGCTCCAACTATCAATCGGTGATCTTAAACAACGATCTTTTCAGATAATCCTGTGTTGAGGGGCGTCTATAATCCAACATTTACTCCTCTGATCTAATCCCTGTCCAGTCAGGGCTGCTCCGATTGTCAATCATAACTATTAAACATGTTCAGTATTTTGTGTGGAGTCTCATTCTCTGGTGTAAAGCACAGTTTTGACATCATGAATTACCTCCAACCAGTTAGAGCTGAGCTGGAAGTGTGTAAGGTAGAAATACTGAGAAATACTGACATCTACATCATCTATATTTTCTACTACAGAGAAGAATAAGCCTGCATGGATGTCTATATATTTTTTTCCACTCCTTTTTATTGAAGGCACCCCACCACCATCATAGCAACTGCCCTGTTGATTTCCATCATGCTTGTTTACATCTAAACTCTCATTAGTTAGCATGAGAAATCCTGTGTGATTTTGAGAATCTGAAGCCGTGGTCAAGACTCTTATTTGTGAGCATAATCCGAAAGCGTAGAGTATTTATTCAGGGCAGATCTAGTTGTGTGAGGAGTTTGAGGACTAATAATGATCCAGGAAAAAAGTAAAAATAGTAACTATTGGCAAAATCTTGTAGTGTGGGCCAGACATAAATTCTCTAATAGACGTGCTTGAGGGGTTTCAGACAGTACTGTGTAAAAATTAGTTATTTAGTTATTTTTTTTATATTTATTCCTCTTGTTCCCTTTGCTGCATTGAGCATGTTCATGACAAAAGAATTTCCCTCGGGATGAATAAAGTTCTTTCTTATCTTATCTTATCTTCTTATTATCAACCTAGTAGGCCGAAGGCTGCACATGTATCGCTAAGCAGCAGAAATGGAAATCACAAATGTATGCTCTAAAACTACATTATTTTCTAAGACTCCATCCTGACAATGTTCAGGATGTTCCTAGTCTAATCATGAAAGAATATTCAAACCTCTCTTTACAACCATTTAGCCTATATGGATGAAATGATTATGTTTCAAATTACCACTGATAAATCATAAATGTTATTTTTGGGTTAAAGAGGTCCTGTTCAAATGCTTTATGAAACTGTGTGCATGGAGGTCATGCAAAAGACACTCTGTAAGAGCTACAGTAACTTTGTAATAATGCTAATGTTTTGCCATGGAAAGTATGCAACAGACATACTATAAAAATAACTGCTGTAACACATGACCAAGAATTCTAGTGTGTCACTTCATGGAGTCTGTCGGTAACATGCACTCCCGCTGAGAATCGTGTAGAGCTGGGTACTATGTATCTTTATAGTGATAAAAGTGCCATATTATGCAATGGTGTGCTTTATCATCAGTACTTAAAAAACACTTTCAGTACCTTATACATTACCAATTATCATTTCATTATCATTTCTTTGTAACAATCACTTTAGAGTTTTCATGGTGTTACACAATAATCTTTACCATTTGAAAAATACAAACCATTTTAAAGTGTACTCAAGAAGAAACATTTTGAACTATAGCTATACTTTGTTGCCTCAAGGTTCTTTGAGCAATTCCACTTTAGTAAATTTTAGATTTTTAAATGAAGTGCATTTGCAACAATGTAACAATAATAAAAGATAACAAACGGTGCAAAGCAATAAAACTCATTTCCAGATCTGAAGGTCAGAAGTCCAGAGTTTGGCAATTTCCCTACTCAGACACACCTAATTCACCTCAGCAGGTGATTAGTGGGTTATTGGTGTGTTAAGCAGGGAAATCACCAAAGCTTCACAACAAGCTGCAAAGGGAAGGTTTGCAAGCATTGTTTGAATTCTGGGGAAATTCTCGGTATTTCCTGTCTAAATACAGACGTATACATTGAAGTACAAAGGCCATAAATTTTACACTATACTGCAAAAATATGCTGTTGTCCAACCTAAAAAATGTGTTTTGTGTGGTAACAAGCAGTTTAAACATTTTCTTTATTCAAGCCAAATGAGTCTTTGGACTAAACTGAAGCAAAGCAAAAGAACAGAAACAATGCAAAACCTCCCAAATGATTTAAACCAACCTCAGGCCTTCTTTTATTATTTTTAGAGTGTACAGTATCAGTAATGCAGCCAATTGTACTATGAAGCTCTCCAGACCTGTCCATGCCAGCTGAGCTCGACCGGTCTGCCAGACTTCATACCAGTTTCACCCGACGACACATTCCTGCAGGTCTTTTAAAAGAGCCTCTGCAACAGTAACAGGCAAACGTTGATGCTTCTGCACCCCTGTTGCCTTGACAAAGATACCTTCAAGCCTGGGATTTGTTTTCACCAAACTTTTCCCGTCAGGGCCATGACTCAGCCCGTGCTGATAATGGCCTCAAAGTGTGAGACGACGGAGGAAGTTTGCAGTCACTATCGGACTTAAGGGAAAATCTTAGCCAACGTCCTGGCTAATTATAGGAGCAAGGGGCTTTAATGTGAAGTGTTTCCAAAACTAGTGACAGAAATGCCAAAGCCAACAGGCTGTAACAACCACAATGACTGAGACAAGGGAAACACTGGAAAACCCATGACTGGAACACTGCAGTTTAGTCATTCATTCTGTTTTGAGGGCTCTACCTTTAACTGAGGGCTCTACCTTTAACACAGTAGAAGTTATAGGCCTTACTATTATACATAGTAATAAAGGAAGGTGCAGTAAGTCATTTGGCCTCACATGTCATAGGCCCTAAAGGAGAAAAAACATTATTTTCACCTAAACAGCCTTATTGTCTTCTAACCTATATACACAACTTTCTTTACATCAGAAATATTACACTAGTAAGAAAGTGGTGTAGACAGTCCGGAGTGTACAGAATACACTAGTAAAGTGGTGTAGATAGTCTACAGTGTACAGTAATGTACAGAATACAGTCGTAATGTGGTGTAGACAGTCTAGAGTGTACAGTAGTGCACATTATACACTAGTAAAGTGGTGTAGATAGTCCAGAGTGTACAGTAATGTAAAAAACACACTAGTAAAGTGGTGTAGATAGTCCAGAGTGTACAGTAATGTAAAAAACACACTAGTAAAGAGGTGTATATAGGTTAGAGTGTACAGTAGTGTAAAGAATACACTAGTAAAGCGGTGTAGACAGTGTAGGGTGTACAGTAGTGTACAGTATACACCAGTAAAGTGGTGTAGATAGTCCAGAGTGTACAGTTGTGTAAAAAATACACTAGTTAGATTCTGAAATAAACTAGTTGCTTGAAGCGATGTGATACCTTGGGTGTATTACATGATTTCAAGAAAATGTGCATACATTTCTAACATAAAGTAAATGTGAGCGTGTAAAGGAAGAACAAACTTAGTGTATATCTCTGACTTACCTGTGTGATTCCTCCGTATCTCTACGTCAGTGACTTTCACGTTCCATGCGTCCTTCTTCGGACAACCTGGTGAAAAAGGTCGAATCTGAAACGTCGTTCAGACAGGAAAAAACTGCAGCTCGTTCAAGACATAGCACTAAACCTGAACTCATAACAAACCCACGAGCAGGTCCCTCGAAACGAAAGTTTGAAGCTACCTTTGCAGGAGCCCGAGTTTCACAGCGCAGCAAGCAGGAGGCGAAAAGAGGGCGGGGTCAAAGACGAGAAAGAATGCCGAACGACCAATCAGAAACAAGCAGAGCGGAGGTTGACCAATCAAAAGTCAGCAATGGATAGGCTCGGCGTGGACGTTATGTAACACAGGTAGAGACAGGTAAGCCAGCCAGGGTACTTCAGTGGTGCCACTCACAGTCATGGGCAACTACCTAACCACTAGACCACCAACTGATCCAACAAGCTCCAGCTGATGGCCTAACATTTCAGAAAACCCATCTTAGCGGTTTTTAACAGGCATAAAAGTATCTTTCTTTAAGAACTATATTCACTTTCAGTGCATTTTATGTTGCCCAAGATGCTACTGTGACATATGCTAAATGTAACTAATTGTCCTGTAAAGTGTGTAAGTTTTAGCCTGCTGTTAGTTTTACTTCTGCTGTTACTTCTGCTGTTAGAAGATACATACAAATGTAAAAACTGTGAAAAATAACATT
The DNA here is from genome assembly GCA_037577275.1 of Bryconaethiops microstoma. NCBI lineage: Eukaryota > Metazoa > Chordata > Actinopteri > Characiformes > Alestidae > Bryconaethiops > Bryconaethiops microstoma. The sequence goes on from JBBJLS010070239.1 coordinate 4,776, forward strand.
AAAAAAAATACTCAGCAGGGCAGGTTGCAAGTAAGCACAATGTTTTTTTCTTCTGCCAGTGCTTGAGAGTGACCTGAAGCTACCGGAAAACTACACATTGAATGTTATGTATTTATCTATCTATCGATCCATCTATCCATCTATCTATCTATCTATCAGTAAATAAAATAAAATAAATTAATTAATTAAAGTTAATGTTAAATATTTTTTCTTCAAGTAATTTTGGGCCATTTGTAGGCCTACTGGTCTATTTTTCAATACAATTTCGCACACTATAAAGGCATGTCCAAATGAAATAACAAAGCAAAAACATAAAAAAATGGAGACACATGGTTGTGTTGCAGTGATATATACTGATATTGTCACTTTGGTAGGGATGCATAAGCAATAGTACAAAACTTTTGTTTAGCATTCTATAAAATCATCACATTGCATAATGTTTAAAATTTGCTTGTTTAAAATTATTTTTGGTCACAACATGTAGGAATGCCCCTGAAACAATTAGTAATAGATGGGTATTTTCAGAAAATGCTGTACATATGATACATTTGTACATTTTAAATGATCTTTGTAAAAATAGTCTTTTTAAGTTGAATTTATTGACTAATTTATTTACTATAATATTTGGTATGTCTATTTTAAGCACACTAAATGTACTGAATGTACGGGCACGCTTTGACAGTGCAATTTTGGGTTTAGCTGGAGGCCCTTAAAAGAATGTTGAATGACCAGTATTTTTAATGCTTGGTACAACAGCTCTGTTGTTATTAAATATTTTCTATTGCAGTATCAAGCAGACTGGACTAGAGTTACCTGATTGGGGTTTGTATGATATATGCTCTGACATATAAAGAGAACATTTTATAGAGACAGAACATAACTTTTGTATGTAGAACATGGCTAAGAGGACTTACTTTGATTGTTATCTGATTGTAGTGCTGGACACTTGCACAATGTCACACATTAGGCAGCAGAGCCACTGTGGATGAGCAACTTTTACTGGTCTGCGATCACAAACAAACACCCCTGCTTACAGTCTGGGAGTGAGACTGGTTTTCTGATGAATTGCATGATATAGACCAGCATTCCTCAGCCTGTATAGTTATTTTCTATGCTACAACCTGGCCTTGGTTCTTTAGCATCATTCACCTCATAATTAGTACCATACCAGATAATAAACACACTGATGGTTCTGGAGTCCTTCCTGGGAACAACCAACCACCCCCGCCCCCCTCCCACCAGGCTACACTGACTCACTCCAGCTCCACCCTGGCTCCCCCTTTTCTAACTCACCTACTCCAGGAACTTGAAAAAAGCTTTTTTTTAAATGCCAATTTTCATATTGCTACTCACAATAATGTCTTCATAAGATGAACTGTAGTTATTACATGTGAGTATTCAATGTTCTGGCTCTGGCTAAAAAGTTAATGAGCCCCTAATGTGAAAGAAAGGTTAAGAACATTTTGCACTTTTTACATACACAAAATAGGTAATTACATTATAACTTCTGATTAATTATTTTCATTGTAAGGCATTTAAAAAAAAAAAAAAAAGGCAAAATGTGTGTGTGTGTGTGTGTGTGTGTGTGTGTGTGTGTGTGTGTGTGTGTGTGTGTGTGTGTGAGATAGACTAACATCAGTAATGTGCGCAATACATAATACAAATTTATTACACAGATAACGCTTAAATCACCTAAAATTTATTTATAATGTCATTTAATGGGCTGTAACTCTCAGTTATAACAAGTTGTAATATTATTTTTACTTTAAATAAAAATTTTCATTAATTTTAAGTACTCAGTTAAGTAATAAAATGTCTGTATTTTATGGGAATTTGCTGCCCAAATCATGTAATTGATGACTGCCATTTAGGAAGCGGTTCATCATTAACTGAGTCTGTTCCTGTATCCTCACATGCTGCTGTTATCGTTTGAAATGGGCCCTATAGGGTTGCTGTGGTATTTGAACATTCTATGGACCTTTAACAGAGCTTATTCAAGTATTATTCTCATGCATGTTTTGAAATAAATGTTACAATTGTAACAGAATGCGTTACAGAACTCTGACAGAGCTAAAACTCTAAAATCTTTCAGTCGTTTACAAGCCTTTAACAGAGCTTTCTCTTGGACTCCAACTCCCAAGCAAACTACTGGATCACGATGGAGCTTCCTCTCTTTCATCACTTACCAACTGCAGCATCCTGTTTTAACTTTTACAGGCTGGACAACCTGTGGACAACCTGGCATGCTGCAACCTGTGGAAGATTATAAGCACAAAAATTCAAAAGGCAATTCATTTTCAATTGTCAATTTAATATTCAATCAGAGCATGCACTTGTCAATTCAATATTCATTCTGAATTACATTTTGCAATTGCCAATTCAATATGCAAAGTGTTGATGCAATCCTATAAAAAATAGAATAACTATTCACTGAGTTGCTGAACTGGATTTTTTGCCCCTTTATTCAAAAGGTAATTCATTTTGCAGTTGTCAATTCAATATCCAATCTCTTTATTCAAATGCAATAACGCCCTGGCGATTGCATTGCATGTTAGGGAGAAAACCTCAATTGACAGTTCCCAACTGTCAGACTGCTCATCAAGGCGGGCCTTCACTAACGATGTCACTTCCTTGTTCAGGGCCTCACCAGAATCAATTCAACTGAGTGATTTGTTCATTTAGAGCAGTGATTCTCAAAGTGTGGGGCGCAGGAGACTTGGGGGAAGTCATACAGAACAAATGTTTAACATCTGAGTCATTTTCACATCGGTTATGTTAGCAACCTGTTCATTCACTGCTGTCAGAGCCTTAGGGGGTAAAAACAGACAAATATTTAACAGGTACTAGAAGATAAACAGGTGATGCTTCTGAGAGAAACGAGGCAAGTGCCGATAACCCACCTTGATGAGCGGTCTGACAGTTCATTGCAAAATGAATTGTCATTTGAATTTTTGTGCTTATAATCTTCCATAAGTGCAAGCTAACAAGTTATAAATGTGTTTAAATCAGTCATGACTAAAAAACATTAGTTTTTTTTCTGTGTTAAGTTATCAGATAAGATTACAGTAACCCCGCTTATACGCGTTTCTCGCAGATTTCTTTCTGAGAACCGAAATAATAATTGTTCGTGGAAACCCCCACACATGCGCTGAAACCCCAGATATCCTCTGGATTTTTTTTTTGCTTTTGTGACGTCGGGGCCACATTAGCAAGGCAATCAGACACCAGAATGGAATGAACTTCTGCTGCTCAACATCAAACATAAACAACCAGCATGAGGACGAGGGGGCGTGGCGGATGAGGCCTGGACATCACAGTCAGCTGTACTCAGAGGCAGGAGGTTTGAAAGTAGCCAGTCCTAGAATGTTATTAATTTCTCCTCGCTGCTGTTTTCCGTTTTGTGCCTCTTAAAGCCCTATATTTTTATTACAGTAAATTAAATTAATGTATTACTCTACTTACCCTGCTTATACCAAAGAAAACAACAGTGCATACCAAAGAAAACACTTATTTAGGGTTTACACTATATAAATAGGCATTTTTTTGTACCACATCACTCTTGGAACATAACCCCTGCGATAAGTGGGGTTTATTCAGGTAAGTGTCTCGTAAGTTCATTAACTGTGTGGCAAGCTTAAGTTGTTTAAGTTGTTTAAGCAGTTAATTTGTTTCTGAGATATAATATTTGTTTCTGGTTTGGTTGACATTAGCTTGAAGCTAGACATCATCTCTAGCTGCCATAGATCTGCGGGAATTTAACGATACTACATTTCCCCTTTATGTTTCACACACTTTTCCTGGATATTTCAGTGATTATTTAAAAATGTTTTTCAATGAATAGATCAAGTTTGGGATGTTTTTATCTGACTGTGTCCCCACATATCCCTGCCTGTGTCTTTTTTCCACAACAGTCTGAAATGAGGACATTTATTCTAACTTGAGGACACTGCACAAGTATACTTCATTATCTAGCTGCAGGAGGCGTCTGTGCAGAGCTGGCAGCAAATCATACATTTATTTGGTCGACTTCCACTTTTGGAGTTTGGGTAAGAAACTCTTGCTCTTATGAAAATAGGCCTTCACTAATATTTTATTTTCTCTTTCATTTTCACCTGCATCATTGCTGCCTTCATACAGGAAACAACATTCCTTCTGGATTAGTGATTCCTGACAGCAGTAGGACCTGAAATTCACTGAAATTTTTGCTGGCAACCAAAAAATAGAGAATGGTACAGGCCTGAATATTCACCATGCGAAATGGTCATGTGTCACTTTAATGGTGTGGCGGCATGTACCTGGCACGTCTGAGTCTGCTCATGAACTAATTGACAAGCTTTTTGTGGGCTGAGTCAGGTGTGTAAAGTTTGAAAATAACACATGGACACGATTAAACATAGTGTTGTTCTTGACTGCTGGATAGGAAATGTATCACTTGACAAATTTTTAAAAAATACAGACATCCAAGATCTTTGCCTACAGTCCCTGAGGATTTGATCAAGACATTTCTGTCTGGACTGATATTTTAATATCATTGTGCAAGGTAATTTACACGTCAGTCCTGCGATATTTAAGGGATTAAGGGTTAAGGGTTATAAATGTCTATGTTAACATAGATCAGGATTTTTTTTTGTACAGGAATCACACAAGCAAGTGGAATTTCAATTTGATTTTAAGGTTTGCCATTAGACTCCAATTTGCAATTGAAATACTGTGTTTAACTAGAATAACTAAACTGTGCTGAAGTGCAATTCAGTATATACATATTAGGCCAATATATTACATCAATAATAAATATTTAAATCAACTAGTTTCATATAAATAAATGTCCATTTTATAGTTAATTGTGCAATATTTTATCTCAGTTAATCTTGCATTCACTTTTCAAAATAATTTTTATAAAGATTTTGAGTAGTGTTCCTACATTTCTATCTATTTGTTTTTCAGAAGTACCACTAAACTAAAGGTCTATTTGTGAGCCAGAGGTAGAGGCAGGATAGATGGGAAGTAGGTTTATTAGGGTCAATTAAAAAGTGAAAATATATGTACAGCGAGTACATTATTAGAAAGTCAAGCAAATCTTATGGAAATTGCAAGAAGGCCCAAGCAAATACTAACTAGAAAAAATCATGCACTAATGTGTGAGAAGATTCAGTACACAGTTACACCTTCGGTGATGGGTGTGCCATACGACTAAATGAACAGAAGACATGTCAATAAAAAAAATCAGAATGGGACAAACTAGTTGCAAAAACATTTTACCACATAAAGTGGTTAAGAACAATTGAAGCTGATGCAAACCACCATGATGTAAACAACAGCACTGGTAGCTATAAAAACAATGAAAAACACGAGGTAGAATGAAATAGACAGTAGAACATCTATTTACAATGGTGAGTCTGCTCCAGTGGCTTAGTCTTACCACTACTGAATACATGTTATAAAACAACAATAGTGAACACTCATCAGTGCTCAGTCTCCAGCCCTTTGAAAGGCATTTGCTCTGGACCTTCACCAGTACCAGCTGCAGGGGAAAAAAGTCTCATCAGCTTTACCACTGACTATTTGTCATACGTGAACACACCACAGCACACAGTGTGAACATCATGAAAGTCTTTCTCTGCATTTAACCCATTCACCAAGTGAAGCAGCAGGCAACCAGGAACACAGTGCCCAGGAAGTAATGTTTGGGGACAGTATCTTGCTCGAGGGTACCTCAGAGGTGCCACTAGCAGTCCTGGGATTCATACCCACGATCTTCTGATCGCACGAGCAACTCCCTACCTACTAGGTCACCAGCTGCAGTGTGTGCGACTACGCACGAGCATGTCTCACATCATTAGCTGATGTCTACAACATGAAGAAAACTTTCAGCACATCCCCCAGTGACCTCACATCCCAAAGGAAACTGATACAACTGTGGTGCTGGCTGCCATTTGTGTGCTGGGCTTTGCTGCCAAACCAAAGCCTGGATGTCCTGATCAGCAATGTCCTCAAAGCCCTCCCTGATCAGTGAACAATCCTCAACCTCATGTTGGCTGACGGACTGCTCTTTGTGTGCGATGTTCTGTTCATGACTGCCGCTTTCAAAATGGTGAGGACAACCAGGAATGGCAATCCTTTTTTGTTGCCCTACATACCAAAGACGTAAAGGCAGTAAGTACAGATGTGTTTAATAAATACAATGATACTGAAGTAATTACACCTATAGCTGTGTCCGAAAAGTGCACTCGTGTACTATGTAGTTTACTATATTCCAACGTCAATTTCACCCACTAGTTAGTGCACTACAACATCGCCGCGCAACATGCCAGTGTCCAGACACTGTACATTACATGAATACACATATACCATCATGCACTGCGGGTTTCTTTTACTGTGCCCTACATAGTAAACGAGTGCACTTTTCGGACTCTACACTACTGTTAAAGAAGAGGAGGGAGGCGGCGGGAGGAGAGACGGGGGAAAAGTGGGGCTTCTAACGGTGGAGATTCAGTCACACTTGCACTTTCTCTCTCTCTCTACACAGAGGACAGCAGTACCCCCCATATGGATCTATCTGTCACCATGCCCACCGGACCCCGCCTCATGTGTGGGCTGTGTCTGAACTAGAGAGACAAGACGTGTGATTATGCGACAGAGATAAATTGCCAAGATCCGGCGCACTATTTAAGCAACAGTTAGTCGAAATGTAACATGCCGTGTGTGAAATTAACTAAACATCACCTCCCCTTGTTAACTAGTTAATCCCCTATATAGCGAACACTATGTAGTGAACGAGTGAACGAGTGCACTTTTCGAACAAAGCTTATGTTTTGGGTATTAGAGGCCAAAAAATGTGTGAACACATCAAACCCTTGTCCATGGCACTTTCTTTTCAAAACAAACTGACGCCCATGCTGTCAACCCTTCATCAAACCTACACTGATCTGCATCAGATCAGAGATCTGTGCAACGAAGAAAAAGATGAACTCTGATGTTGCAACGGTTTTAAGCACCGAAGGCAAAGTGTGAATGTTAGCAAGTGTTTTGACACAAAAACTCAGACACTTACCAGTTCCATAATTGTTTAACCTGTTATGTAATTGTTTAACGGGCCCTGCAGTAGTAGACTTGAATATACAATATTGTATTCAACCACTTTATTGTATTTAATAATATCTCAAATTCCTCACAGATTCAAGTAGACAAAACAAACTTTCCCACAACTGAGTTCATATACCTGAGCAACATTGTTAGATACGATGGAGGAGCAGACAGTGACATCATGAGGCAATATAGCAAGACCAGAAACAACTTATTAAAAATAAGTTGTTTCTGTCCACTCTGTTATATAGCTCTAAATGTTGGAGGCTGACTGAAAGCAGTCTCCACAAACTGTCAACCTTCCCCACATAAAGCTTATGCATATGTTGGCTCAATACCATATCCAACCAGCATCCAGTGCAACATTACAGTCATTAGTTACAGGGACAGTCCCTCTGGAGTAACTGAGGGTTAATAGTCTTGCTTAAGGACACAAAGGTAGAAAGTAGGGGCTTGAACCTGTCACGCGGGAACCATGTCGAGGAAGAAGGTAAGAGGCACCACTGCAGACTTCCATGGCGTAAGGGTTTATTCAAGAAAACAACGAACAAAAATGTGGCACGAGGGCCAGTCTAACGGGCACGGGTACAAAGGACGGTGAAATGAGGAGTCGAGGGGGTCTAGGGAACAGTATGGTCCCATGACGCAAACTAAGGAGGGGTGAACTTAAATATACTGGAGGGAGCGTCATGGGCCAATGAACGGAGGTACTCTGATGAGGTGGAATATCTAGCCGGCCGAACGTACTTAATCTAATGCCGGCTAGATGAGGTTGCACCTGAAGGTTCGGTGCAGAGTCCGCTGGCGCCCTCCAGCGGGCGCCGACCTGAACCGTGACAGAACCAGCAACTTCATGGTTATTGGGTCCACAGGCCAGTGTTTTACCCACTAGACTACTACTGCGCCTACATGTCATCTGAAGAGAACAGGATAATGTCACACAAACTGCCTTTTACTGGACACTAGATGGAAAGTGAAAAAGAGGCAAACCCAAGAACATCTGCCCTCAGACAGTGGTAGGAGAGCTGAAGACCCTGCCTCACACCTGGTTTACTACAAAACCAGTAGCTTAGAACCAAGAATGGCAATCCGTTTTTGCTGCCCTACAAACCAGAGACAAAAAGGCAGTAAGTATGGATGCATATATTTAATAAATACAGTGATACTGAAGTAATTTTACAAGTTTCTATTGCTGAGGTTGATGAAGAGTTTTATATAAAAACTAATGTCAGTGAAGTTAAAAAAAAAGTCAGTTACAACACTGTTATGATGTGACATTATTGTCAAATACAATAGAAAAACTGATCAGGCAGATATTTAAAATTTCAAGAGCATTCCAAACCAACAGACAGCAATATAACACTAACTGTACAGCCATGTTGGCCAATCTGAAGCCTGTTCCGGCGGCATTGTTGTGTCTGTGGATGTCTCCAAAAAGCTGAATAAAGCTGCATTAAACCATTGGGACGCAACGTGAGTCGTGAGACATAATGTTAGTGTTGAACACGTATGTTTTCAGTATATTGAGAGAGAAACTGTACATTTGTGTAAAAATATAAAAAGCTTTGTGTAAACAGTAGATGACCGCACACGTTCTGACATCAAACAAAGGAGAAGATGCTGAAAATAAAGTACATGAAAATCTTCACCCAAGAAGGAGTTAAAATGCATGGTTAAAAGCTATTGATGTTAAAAAATACCCATGTACATGTCTAAGCCTAACAGGTAGGAGCTGGTTTCATGTTTTTGCTATACTTACCTAGCCTGCCTATCCTTACCAAGCCTAACCTCACCATTACTTTTACTTACACTAGTGGACCCACTCAAAAGGTAGCCAGGACAAAGCCTGTAGCTGGCCTAAAGTTATCCAGCTAAAGTTTCAACTTAACTAGGCTAAGCTTATCTAAGGTTATTTAGCCTAAACTGCTTACCATCTGTTTCTTCAGCTTTCGACTTTGAGTCAGTCCCAAAAGGAGCTGAGTCTCTTTTTACCAGGCTTTTAGGAATTGACTGTCAGCTACAGAACTCCACAAAAACACGTTCAAGTTTTCTTGTGTCCATGCACACACTTGGTATAAGATTCTGTTGTAACTATCTGGACAACTTGTTTAAAAAATGTTTCCTTCCACAACCCGCAGCTGTAACTTTGCACATAAACAACGTAAACTATAAAATAAACTTTTCTTACAAAAAAGAACAACAGGTGTCATTTATGCTGAGGACAGGTCTCCACCACCTTTTGTTGAGAGCCATTTTATTCCCACCACTTTTTTGAAAGATCACTGAATTTCAAATATGTTTGTTGACACCCCCACCCACCCCCCAAAACCACCAGTGCTGAACACGCCCAGCTGAAGGAGTTGTCAGAGGAGAAGCAAGAAGCAAGTCCAGTTTGGATACCCCCCCTTTAGTTAGACAATTTAGCTAGCATCTCCTTGCTAAGTCAAAACTGCCAACTGTCCCTGAGGAATTTCTGCTGGTAATACATTAATATGTCAAAACCTGATAATCATATCATCAATCATAATAACGTATAATGTATTTCAATTTTGCCAAGTATCTATCCCTCTTGCTTGTTTTTTAAATCAAGGTTGTCACTTGGAATCAATAACAGTAGAAAGAAGTCTTTTGAGTCTTTGTACAGCACAGTTTTCAACAGTACTCTTAAAAATAATGCTTTCAGTTCACTAGGTGATGACAGAATTTTTGGTTCCCAGAAATAACCATTTGATGGTTTACAAAGTGGGTTACATTTACATTTACAAAGTTGTTCTTTAGAGAATGGTTCTTCTATGGTATTGCTTACAGAACCGTTTCACTGTTAAAGAGTGTAAGTGCTCTTTTAAAGCAGGTGAGGGGGAAAAGTTCAAATTTTTTAAGTTCTAATTGTGGGGGTAAAAAAAATTGAGCCATTGCTAACATGAGAATATGAACTGAAAGTGAGCAAAATATCAGTTTCACCTCATATTCTGTTTACTTTTGTGCAAAATAAAATATTCTGTATTTGCCTTTTTGCTCCTTCAAGACCTTAAAGCAGTCAGCTGAGGGGGTTCTACCTTGAAAGATTTGAATATAAGTATTTGATGGATTATGCCCCCTGCTGGTGAAACAGTAACATGTCGTTCCGTTTTCAGAGGTGAGAAACGTCTTGAAACGTTTGACTACACGACAGTAAGACATTTGCTCTTTTAGTGATTCTCATGTTCTCAATCTTATACTTTTGATATAGGCTTATTCCTGGAATAGGTCTATAAATGCAAACTAGCTTTATTTTTTGTAGAGCAGCATATTTAAATTCATTCATTCATTTTCTGTAATCGCTTAATCCTTACTAGGGTCTCGGGTACACAGAAGTTATCGCAGGGTCAATGGGCGCAAACACCATTCACTCACACACTCACACCTATAGTGAATGGACTGTGGAAGAAACAGGAGACCCCGGAGGAAACCCACGCCACCACGAGGAGAACATGCAAACTCCACACGCACAAGGCCAGGACCTGGATTCAAACCTCCAACCCTGTTGCTGTTTAAATATCCTTCATATTTAAACACTTTGCCCACTTTATTAGAAACATTGTGTTTTCACTCTCTGGTCCCTTAATGAACTACCTGTCTTACAGGTCCACTGCTCAATTACAGGCTGCAGCTTATGTCATCTAATGTCATCCAGTAATTTCTGACCACTGTTGACCAGATATTAATTATTCATTCTTTCATTATTCAAGTCACTTGTCCTTGATGCAAGTCATGGGGCTGCTGGAATCTATCCTAGCTTCCAGTTCACAGGGCGAAGGGCAGAGAAACACCTTAGACAGGCCACCAGTCCATCACAGGACAGTTACTTAGATAGATATATTCATGCACAAACAGTCACACCTAAGAGCAATTTAGCATATTCAACTCACCTGACGTGCATGTCTTTTGACCGTGGGAGGAAACCAGAGCACCTGCCAGAAATCTGTGCAGACACAGGAAAACATGCAAAATCCACACAGAAAAGACAATAAAATATGCTTGGCTCCCCAAGTCCGGAATTGAACCGATTACCTTTTTGCTGTGAGATGACAAAGCTAGATTTATTTTTATTAATTTATTTGTTTATATATTTTGCACCTTAAAAGTGTCATTCTTATGCACTTCACTTTTTTAACAGTCAAGGGACCTTTGTATCATATTATTCTTGCAGATTTTCACAAATTTCCCATCTTAAAATTCAACACTTCCTCTTTTGTAAAGAAACCTCCCAGACAGTTTGATGAGTTATAGGCACAAGGCATCACAGGCAGTGTTACAGACTCACTGAACGCATTTCATAATACATGAATAAAATACGTGTTTCTCAATAACCCTATGGCACTGATGTAATAATGTTATAGCGTCATGATTTGAGTATCACTTCTTTTTTAGAATTTTTCACTTTGTTTTGAGATGGATTAGCGTCAGAGGCAGTGTCACACTGGATTTGTACATTCCAAACTGACATGAGCAGGCTGTAATTTTTTCTGAAGTTCAGAAGTTGATTTTGGTCTCTTCTCTTTTGGTTGTGTATTTAAGGGATCATTTGACAGTGACTGACTTGTATATAATTCATAACATTGTTTGCATCAGGTAGGAGGTTACTCATGATTGTTATGATGCAAAGTTGTTTTGAATGGTCATGAAACCCAGACGCCTGAGAAGGAGGTAATAAAACCCAGACGCCTGAGAAGTTTAAAACCTCTAAAAGCTGCCTAAATATTCTGTCTAATTTTTAAGACGAGTTTGAGAAGGTTTTTGGTGTCACGAATGTGCTGTGCCCGTTCTGAAAGGAGGTGCAGGAGCAGACTTCCATCTTTAAATGCTTTTCTTTTTATTTCTAAATACAAACAAAAGAAGGCACAAGGGCCAGAGCTCAAAACCAGGAACGAATCAGAACGAACACAACGAAGGGTAAGCGTGAAGGTGGGCTGACAAAGAACTGTGAAACAGTGGAACTTAAATACTAATCAAGGACATTCTCTATACTGAACAGTGTTGGGCAGTAAAGCGTTACTTAGTAAAGCGTTACTGTAATTTGATGATTTTTTTAGTAATGTAGTAATTTAATGCGTTATAATTTTAAAATAAGATTACAGTTACCAATAAAATCAAGTGCTTTAACATCTATATTGTAAAAACAGAAATAATAATTCACAGTAAAAAAAAAATTCAACATCAAATATATTGAAACACCTGAAAGGGCAGCACTGCACAGTGATAGTGGAGACAATACCGGGCGCAGTGACTGATGAGCCCAATGCCAGTAATGCCCCACTCCTGCCAAGCAACAAAGGCTGGATTTATCCCGTTGAACACCAATTACAAGTGGAAATGGCTAAAACAAACTTATCGCTGGGTATATTGTGAACGAAATGCTACCTTTTTCCACTGTGGATTCTCCTTCCTTTCGCTGCATAATTGAGAAATTATCTGTTCTACACAAAGTTTGTCTACCATGCAGAAAAACGTTTGCTGCCTACCTGGATAGAGAATATGCAACGATGGAAGCTAATTTAAAGACTTTATTGGAAAAGGTAGAGTTTGTTTCCGCAACTGCTGACATATGGACAGTGAACAATAAAAGCTATATGGGTGTAACACTGCACTTGATCGACAAAGACACTTTGAAGCGTAATAATGCTGCTTTAGCATGTGAAAGACTGAGAGGCAAACACACATTTAATGTAATTGCTTCAGAACTAGAACAAATTCACTCATCATATGGACTGCTATACAAAGTTTTTGCAACAGTGACAGACAATGCATCTAATTTCATCAAGGCGTTCAAGACCTATCGGACTGTCACTTCTGAATCTGATGAGGAAGAAGATGAGCAAGATGTTGTCTCTTTTGCAGATGTCACAGAAGCCCTCTGCACTGAAAATAATAATGGTCAGCTGACTCTTCCCCCTCACTACAGGTGTGCATCACAATTAACCTAATTTCCACAGGTGATATTGAGAAATATGTAACTTCCAGTGCAAACATTAAAGCTGTATGTAGGATTAGCATTGCAAAATGCACAGCTCTTTGGACAAAGGCAAGCCAATCAACATATGCAGCAGAACAAGTGCAGGAAGTCAGCCAGAGAAAGCTTCTGGTACCATCAAGCACAAGGTGGAATTCCTTTTATGAGGCTATTTCTAGAATCACAGAAATTCCCTTGAATGAGCTGAATAGCTTGTGCACCAAGCTTGGAGTGAAGTGCTTCAATGACAAGAAATACCAGTTCTTGCATGAGTACTGCATTGTAATGAAGCCCCTTACAGCTGCGCTGAACATTTTACAAGGGGATGACTGTCCTTATGGGCTTTGTTACCCATGCTCAAAGTCCTGATGGCAAAGACCCTTTCTTTGAAAGAGCCTCTCCAGAATGACAGCTATACATATATTTTATATAAAAAAAATTTCTGAACCAATTCTTAAACATCAAGAACACCCCCGTGAAGAGGCTTTTTAGTTTGGGCAGTTTGGTCCTCACACCTAGAAGGAACAGACTGTCTGATACAAGATTTGAGAAGCTTCTGCTAATGCGATATAACAATTATTTCACTAGCTCAATGCCATCTTTTCACCCTGAACATTAGTTGCCAGAGGCAGGAAGATGCAAAACAAATGCAGGCCTTTACTAAACCGAACAGCATTTTATGTTTTATGAAACTACTCATTGCTGTCAAAGTCAGATACTTGGATGTACTTGTTTATTTTTCATTTGATAGAGAAACCGTGGTAAGAAATATTTTAAGTTACAGGTCAAGAATTACATATTTTATTTAATTTCATTTCATAAAGATTTAAATACTTGAATCATTGTTTTGAGTTAAAAGGCTTAGGTTTGTAACACTTAATAATAAAGTGTGTTTGAGCTGACTTAAGAGTGTTTGAGCTGACTTAGAGTTTCTTTAGAGAGTGGGGAAGTAACTAGTAATCTAATTAGTAATGTAACTAATTACTTTTGAAATAAAGTAATTACATTAGTAATTTGATTATTTTAAAAGGGATCAATCAGTAATCAGTACTTCAATTACATTTTTAGAGTAACTTGCCCAATACTGGTACTAAATTAACTAAAACACAGCTGTTGTGAACATAAAAACAGTGTTTCAACTTAAAAGTCCTTTAACTGAACTTAAACAATGGCGGCCTCTAGCGGCCACTGACTGGGCATGTGACATTTGGACATATTTTCTGTAAAACATCGTTGATGGAAAATACATGCAGGGCTTCGTAAAGAAAAAAAAAAAAAGAAGAAGAAGGTTTTGCTCAGGAACCCAGTGGTGGTCTGCTGAAGGTAGGATTCAAACCCATGACGTCTTGGTCCAGAGGCAAGTATCCTACCTACTAGGCTCCACTACCACCAATATTTCAGTTTCATTTCATATTGACAGTCAATCAAGTTAATCTTAATCCAGGTCTTGGGTGGCACTTCATTGTATGAACTAGAATGAACTGCCATAGTCAATATATAACAGCTATCCTTCCATAAGGAAAAAGGAGAACAAAGTTTTGTTTTTGTTGGTTGTTTTTTGGCAGTGCTGGAATGGAGCTGCTTTAGATGGAGATCTGAGAACTGCTTCAGAATATTTTCCTCATTAACATGCCTAACAATAATCATAACTACAGATCAGCAGTGCCTCATCAAACAGCCCACAACATCTCCATCTGCTGGTTGAACAAAAATGTAGCAGGGATCATTTTTAAAGGCACCTGTGTACTGTTCTTCTCAGATTTCAGCTTTTTAGCATTAATGTGAAATACTCAGGGGCAAAAAATATAACTATATTTCACTATCTAAATAAGTTTGTTGACAGTTTCATAAAGCACTGTGTATATAATTGGCTTTATGAAACTGTCAACAAACTTATTGATATAGTGAAATATAGGTATATTTTTGTCACATTGCCCATGCGTATTGCACATTAATCCTTAAACGCTGAACTGTAGGCTGAGTACACACACTTTAGAAGAGAGTGAAACAACATGCAATCAGGAGCTTCATAAGTTTGTATCTATTTTGTAACTGATTTGTATGAGTAAGGTGTGTGCTGGTCTTGTGTCTCTATAAGAGCACTGCCACCTGCTTTAACAGTCACTAGGACAGATCTGCAACAAACATAATTTCAATTAAGATTTAGTATTTCTTTCCACTGTGTCTGTTCTGCCCCAAATTCATTCACTCATTTTCTGTAATCACTTAATCCTTACCAGCATCGTAGGTACCCAGAGTCTATCCTGGGGTCAACGTGTGACATCCTGGGCAGGGCACCTGCCTGCCACAGGGCACACATACACACACCATTAACTCACACATATACACCTACGGTCAATTTAGAATCCCCAATTCATCTGACGCACATGTCTTTGGACTGTGGGAAAAACCGGAGACCCCGGAGGAAACCCACACCACCACAAGTCCAGGACCTGGATTCAAACGCACAACCTTGGAGGTGTGAGGCAACAGTGCTACCCACTGTGCCACCATGGGGCCTACTAAACCAAGTTCATCAGGAAAAAAATATATATACAGTGCTTTGAAAAAGTATTTGCCCCTTTCCTGATTTCTTATTTTTTTGCATGTTTGTCACACTTAAATGTTTCAAATTATCAAACACATTTGAATACTAGACAAAGATAACCCAAGTAAACACAAAAGGCAGTTTTTAAGTGATGATTTTATTTATTAAGGCAAAAACCTACATGGCCCTATGTGAAAAAGTAATTGCCCCCTATACCTAATAACTGGTTGTGCCACCCTTAACAGCAACAACTGCAATTAAGCATTTGCAAGTCTTTCACATTGCTGATGAGGAATTCTGGCCTACTCTTCTTTGGAGAATTGTTTTAATTCAGGTCATGCCACAGCATCTCAGTTGGATTCAAGTCCAGACTTTGACTAGGCCACTCGAAAACCTTAATTTTTCTTTTGTTAAGCCATTCAGAGGTGGACGTGCTGGTGTGTTTTGGATCATTGTCCTGCTGCAGAACCTAAGTGCGCTTCAGCTTGAGGTCACTAACTGATGGCTAGATATTCTCCTTCAGGATTTTTTGGTAGAGAGCAGAATTCATGGTTCTATCAATCACAGCAAGTCGTTCAGGTCCTGAAGCAGCAAAGCAGCCCCAGACCATCACACTACCTCCACCATGCTTGACTGTTGGTATGATGTTCTTTTTCTGAAATGCTGTGTTACTTTTAAGCCAGATGTAACGGGATGCACAGTTCCCAAAAAGTTCAACTTTTGTTTCATCAGCCCACAGAATATTGTCCCAAAAGACTTTCATGTTCTTTTTGGTGAGCAGTGTTTTTTGCCTGAAACTCTCCCATGCATGCCATTTTTGCCCAGTTTCTTTCTTATGCTTGAGTCATGAATACTAACTGAGGCAAGTGAGGCCTGCAGTTGTTTAGATATTGTTCTGGGTTCTTTTGCAACCTCTTGAATTAGTCGTCGCTGAGCTCTTGGGGTAATTTTTGTAGGACGGCCACTCCTAGGAAGGTTCACCACTGTTCCATGTTTTCTCCATTTGTGAACAATGGCCCTCACCATGGTTCACTGGAGTCCGAGAGCTTTAGACATGGCTTTGTTATCTTTTGCAGACCTATAGATGTCAATTACTTTGTTTCTCATCTGTTCCTGAATTTCTTTAGATCATGGCATGATGTCTCTCCTTTTCTGGGATCTTTTAGTCTACGTTTTAAGTGATCTCTGGATTCAGCAGGTCTGGGTGTGGCTAATAGAATTGTACTCAGCCTTCCAAACAATCTGATTAACCAAAGTTACTTCATAATTTTACAAGGGCGACAATTACCTTTTCATATAGGGCCATGTAGGTTTAGATAGTTTTTTTCCTTAATAAATAAAATCATCACTTAAAACTGCATTTTGTGTTTACTTGGGTTATCTTTGCCTAATATTCAAATTTGTTTGATAATCTGAAACATTTAAGTGTGACAAACCACGCAAAAAAAAAAAAGAAATCAGGAAGGACGCAAATACTTTTTCACAATATTGTATATTGTGAGGCAGTGTAGGTGTATTAAAGAGACCACCTGCTTATAGATAGCTGAGTTTTAGTCAAAACATAACATTTTGCTAGATATTTATCCATGAGAATGATTCAAGAATTGATTAATTGGCCTAAATGTGAAGAAGCATGACAAAAGTCATGTGGGAAATGCATCCTAATGTTTCATGCATCCTAAGCTTTTTATGGCAACTTAAATCTCTTTGTATTTTTGATCTACATAAAGATATATGCAAAAAGGGGTATAATAATACAAATATACTTATAGCTCTTTATGCTGCAGCATTATTTACACAGTTCAACATTTAAATGAGCCAGTCTGATTTTTAAAAAATATATTCTTTAGACAAGCTGTGTGTGAACGTGTTTCCAGGATGAATTATTTTTTCTGCTGAAATGTTTACAGAATGAACTGTGCTTTCATCTAGTTAATCAGTTTTTGGAGCTAGCTATGTATGTTATTCTGTGACAAGACCAGCCACTGAATATTCAAAAGGTTTTTGAAGTAGCTGTTAAATACTGATGAACAAAATTTAAATGTTTTTCATATTCCAGTGACTAGCATTACAAATGCAACATGGTGAACTTCAGTGCTGTTTGTAAGGATAATGTTAGCTCATTCTGGCAGACTACTTACAGTGTCATCTGGATGTCCTCATGGAGTAACCGTAGTTTGGTGTGAAGGAAAAGCTACTGTTTACTGACAATTCTGGGTGAACTCACTCTAGTCACTTTGAAAATCCATCCATCATCTGAAGCAGTTATCCTTAACCAGGTTTGTGTGGGCATGGGGGCTAGGGGGTGACCCACCAATCAGAGTTTTTTCAGAAAAGGAACCAAGTGCAGAGTCTGAGAGAGCATCAGTAGTTCCCTGTAGGTGGTGGAAATAAAGACATGCAGCATGCAGTGGAGCTCGAACTTGTGGCGAAAAGTGGAGCAAAAAGTCCCGTTGTAAGTGGGACTTAAACTTGCACTGCTAGGATTTGTGAGGCAAGCATTTTGGTGCTGCTCCACTGAACCAGATTATGGGTGGCGGTTCTATGGGAGCCCTTTTATGGAGGTTTTGCCCAAAAAGGGGTGTAAGTATGAAAAATGAGAACAGGAAAACTTCCAGGAAGTAACAGACTGGGGGTCCAGATGAAATGAACAAAATGTGTGTGTGCCTAACTGAAAATGTGCTGTGTTGTTTGTTAATGTGCCTAAGGGGGGCACTGAAATGGAGCACTGATACAGCTAGTGAAGCACCCTGACTCTAGAGGCCATAGGAACACCCAGTGCTGAAAACTGTCTGCTTTGGTTATAAAGGGCAGACCAAAGGTGCCCTGGACCGCCACCTGCCTGCAGTACCCTCTAGTGGTTGGACTGGCAATGGTCATTTTTCCAGCCCCAGGCTGGCCCCTGACAATCGGCCCATTTTATTTACATTGCTTACGGTATAGCAATGCTTATGTCCAGTGGTACCTTTTAATAAAAACAATGGAGCAACATAACCTCAACAGAAAATGCATCAAAGTTTGTTGTTTTAAAATAGTTTTGTTAGATAGCCTTCTAAGAATGGAATTCATTAAATTAATAATGTTTGCGCAAACAAATTGCTGAAAAACATGTTTTTATGTGAGCTCATGCATTACAGTGAAACTTGTGATGTATGTTTTTTATTGTTGTGGTAGCAAACAAAAATTTAGGCATTTTATTTATTGGGAAATCTAAAAAGTCAATGGCGCTATTCTTCTTTTACAGTGCTCTGCTTAAGTCTCTCTGATATGACTATTTTTAAAATGTTTTATTTCAAAATCATATTTGAAAATGATTGAAAAACATTGTTTCAGGCATCAGGCACTGTATTCATAACAATTTGGGTAATAGTTTGTGAGGGAGATTTTAGAGGCATTAATTGCCTCAGACATCTGGTTACTATCCTACTATGAACACTTCAAAACTGACACTACTAACACTATGAACACTTCAAAATTTCTTTAGAATGGAGTCGTTCACATCAGGCCACTAGAAATTATTTTGGCATCATGTTTACAACTGAATTAGGCAGGAACTTCAGTGAACTTCAATGAATTAGTGAGAATCCTCACAAAGACAAGCCTTACACATATTTATTTGTATTTACACTTTATTGTTATTATTACTGTTTTTATTTGTTATAAGGACATACGTGACTGTCCATGGTACTGACAGCTGCGCATGCATTTGCTAAATATCTGCTCACATGGGCTGTTCATCACACAGCATATTACAAGCACACAAGTACATTCAGAGTGTAAGAAAACAAATTAAACAGGCACATACATTTTGCAGGAATACCTTATTTGGTTACATTTCATGGCAGGTTTTCTTAGTCTAAGTCAATGTACTTTTTACTCTTTAAAGCTTTGTCTTCCTCTTGTATTGTTTCAAGCATGTAATCATAGTCTTCTGTCCTGTGAGAGAGAAGAGACCAATAGAAGAAGTCTTAGTGAATTTTTGTAATTCTGAAATACTTTATTCTTTCACTTTGACTTTTCTGTCACACTCATGAATAAACCAGATCAGTTTATTATCTGGTTGTTAGAAACAATGTATTAAATGCATTGTACATGCATTAAAACATTTTGTTTGTTTATGTGCTTTGTATTGCAAAGCCTTTTTACTAAATATAACTAAGGGAAACTTGATATACATTGCATGAAATATCCATACAACCAAAAGGAGAAAATATGAAATATTAACACAACTAGTTTGTGAAGAAAAGTATTGTTTAGGAATCTGCATCAAAGTCAATGTAATATATCTGGTATTAGCAGTATCAGTATCATTTGTAATGATAAACAGGAGCATTAATAATTACAGGCACTTTCCAGACAGTGATTTAAACCCTTAAAAGCTAAACAGCAGGAAATGTTCAGTGAGTAACATTCAGCTTAATGCACAATTATGAAATTGCAAACTAAAAAAACTTTAGAAAAGCTCACTAAAACGTTTAGCTTATAACATGACATAAAGAGTGACATGACATTCAAAAACATTTAAGGTGATGGAGATGTTTTTTCAATTGTTTTGAAATAAAGAAACCACTGCTATTTTAGATAGCAAGCAGCAAATAATGGCGAATATTTATAAGGAGCTGAAGGCAAGTCTGAGGGAGGGAGGACTACACAAACCCTGGGATTTTCTTTAGAGTAAATGGAAACAGAGATCATTCACAACTTTATTTGCAAAACTGCAATGTGATAAAAGGGTGGGTTTGTCCACAGGTCAGAGGTTATGGAGCGATAACATATTTTGCTACAGTAGTACCATTTGGGACCCTGAGTCTGGTTGCTTACCTATCTCTGGGAAAAGGTGATTCAATGGTACGTGTGAATCGGGCCACAGCATGGAAGGGATCCCCAAAAAAGATGTTTCGTCGGCCGAACCTCTGTGGTAATGTGGCAGAGGGTGGAGACTCAGCACGCCGGCACTCGGTGCACAGCCGCCCAGGAATTAGGTCACCATCCTGAGATCGGCCAAACCTCTGCGGTAGGTTGATGGAGGACTTGGATGTCCGCTCATTGTACGCATCCCGGCCGAAGCGGAGCGGCAGGTTGGCATGCAGGTGCGACGGTTTAGCAGATAGTGGCTGCAGTCGCAGTACGGTTGGGGAACTCGCTCTACCACTGGCTGGAACCTCATTGAAAGTGAACTCCTCCATTTGTAGACTCCGGGGAATATCTTGATTGTTCTGGATGATGGAGTATATAGACATTTAGAGGATTAAACTGGATCAGACATTATTTCTGTGTACTCATTTCTCTCTTTCCCACTCTCTCTCCCTCCCCTCAGTGACTAGAAAATACAGGACTGAAAGCTGGATTCAAGGTCTGAATATGAAGATCTCTGGCCTGTACTGTTCTTCACACAAAAATATTAATCTTCAGTTTTGCTATATTTGATGGAAGTAAACATTAATGTTTGGCACTTTTTCAGTGATTTAGAATAAAATGCAGTAAACTGCTAAACTGACGATAGTACTGCATGAATACAGTTTGGAGTAATTTTAAGGACAACTGAAAATGCAATATGGAAGTTAATTCACTGTAGAGGATGCATTACTATATTTCCACTCAACTGTATACAAATAAACATTTATATTTGTCTATTAATGAGTGTGCACGAGCATGTGTGCATGTATGTCATATTTATTTGAATAACAAGCAGAAAAGATATACAGCATATGTTTTCTGCCTGTTATCTAAATATGGATGACATACATTTACACATGCACATGTACATATGTTTAGCAAATGTTTTTTTCTTGTCATCCAGAACAAAAGAAAGTTTTTGTTGCTCAATAAAGGTTATGTTAACCTTACAGCGATATTGACCTCCTTGTAAGACCTCCTTAAAATCTTCATGGAAATAGTTATAGAAAGCTCTGAATGTGTGCCATTGGGAAGAAAGGGTTGCACTCACCTCTGAAATGATTCTGTTTGTGATTCTGTTTGCGTCGCCAGTAAGAGGGAGCCTGACTGCACTGACATCCTGAAACAGCAAACTACTCAGGATGCCTAGTGTTAGAAAGAGTGCAGAGCAAGGCATCTTCCAATCTTCTGTTAAAGAGAGACATTTTACACACTATTTATACATTTATACAACACACACTCACACGGCCCCCCTACGCACACAGATTCCATACAGAACACTCACTGAATCACATGCTTAGTACAGCAGCTCAGAAGCAGCACCTTCTCCTGCAGCTGATAATTGCATTCTTTGGAGAATCATAGCAACGAAAGACAGGAGGCAGTTGGAAATGGGGTGCGGGTATTAATTGCAATGATTTGCAAAGGGCCCCGTATCCTGACGTAGGCAGAAACACCGGCCATTCTAATCTGATGTGGGCCTGGGTTGGTTTTAACATTTTTCTATAGTATTGAGTTCTTTATGACAGTGTTTCCCATACTTTATTCTGAGGCCACATTGCCCTACCCAATTAAATGTTTTCAGTACTCCCAATACACCTGATCTATCTAATCAGCTCATTAACATGACATTATTGACTTTAGATTGGTGTTAAAGAAATAAATGCGTTAAATGTGCAGGGTAATAAGCTTCCAGAGCCAGGGTTGGGAAACATTGCTTTATTAGTCTGTAATGGTTCTTTGCATACGACAAAATCAGCATGAGCAGACAGGTTGATGTTTTTATTATTTATTAATCAGAATCAGAATCACTGAATATGATCATAATAATTTCATTCATCATAATCAGTCACAATCATTTCTTGAGTTTCTTGCAGTCTTGTGCTGTTTCAGGCAACATCAATTCCAGGACTGGATCATATTTGTTCCATCTGACATCTGATCCAGCTTTTATTGCTGATACTGGCCCGATACTGATGCTTCAAGCTGGTGCCATCTCTATTGCAATAGTGCCATACATTTTTCATAGGTATTGTTGCATTCATCGGTATGAATTGGGGTCTGTTTAACTGAAAGTGTTGATTCAGTTTTACTGATCAGAATCAGAATCAGAAAACTTTACTGATCCCGGAGGTAACTGCTTATGTTATTTCTGCACAGACACAGAGAGACAAGAACAACATAAAATATAAAGTTGAAATATATCCAATGAAAGAATCTGCAGAAAAACCTCAATATGAAAAAACTATGCTATTTACATTTACAGCAGACGCTTTTATCCAAAGCGACTTCCATTCCCTAACTACAGGGGACAGTCTCCCTAGAGCAACTTGGGGTTAAGGGTCTTGCTCAGAAACCCAGTGGTGGTTTGTTGAAGGTAGGATTCGAACCCATGACCTCTTGTTCAAGAGGCAAGCATCCTACCCACAAGGCCACCACCACATGTATTGCCTGGGTACAAATACTATAGTTAAGTAACTTACAGTTAAGTGAATTATAAATGATTAGGAGTACATTATTGCATGTAGAAGAGATCAGTAGTATATAAATAATATTGTCATAAGTAGTGATTCACATGGCAAGACTATTGCACATAAGATATTGCACATAATGATAATGTTTTAACACCCAATAAGAACATGGCACAATATTGCACATGGTAGACTGTTGGACATCATAGTAAGATAATGATGCACATAGTGATACACATAATGACAATGATTTAAACATGACAAGAAATTGTACAACAAAGTAGTATCAGGCTAATGCACCGATTATTGCAAGGATGTGTGACAGGGGAGGAGTTATAATCTTAGAATCTATTATAATTGATTATAATGATATTACATAATGTATACATTCATCGTTTTACAAATACATTTTTAGGCAACTTTTTGAATGTGAAAACTCAGAAATAAAACATCATCACCTCTATTAGAGCTTTTGGAGCTCTTTCTCTGCCTGTCTGAAGGTGTGCAACAGTTTAAAGGTCTTCAAAGCAGCAGAGGTTAGGAGCGGCTGATTAAATGAGCCTAGAATGCATCAAAAAGGAAGGACTAAAGGGAATACTGGTGCAGTTAGTGGGAAAAAATTGCACTTAAAAAAAGAAAAGTAACTGAAAGAGAAGAAAGAAAGGAGGTTAGATGAGAGCTGGGAAAAATGTTCTAATTAGGGTCATGACCTTTGATCAACATCAGAAATTTGCTGAAAGAGGAAGCCACATACACCATCAGCCCAATTAACCCTCCAATATTCAGTCTGGAATAGATGAGTGTGTGTCCTTCATGTAATGAAGTACCTGTTTGGATCATTGCTTGGTCAACACTTTGAATAGCCCGATATTTTGATCCTCCATCAGTTATTTTCTAATTGCAATTTGTGTCAAACAAATACCAGCCCTTGCATTCTGTAAGGATAGTTTGAATAAGGGGACATCACTCATTTCTCACAGATGATTCACCTCATCCTTTATTCAGTACATAGTTGTCATAGTACAGATTTTTAAATGTCCTTTAAAAATTATTCTTAGCTGTAGGTTAAAGAAGGTTAAATACGTGATGCCAGGCAACAAATAACATTACAGTAATTATAATGACTTATCGTACTGCATATTGCATTTAAAGGAAAGGAAAAATGAATGGCATGAATGCTATCTGTAAGAGATAGCTGTCTGTATGCTATCTCTAAATTGTAAGTCTGTCAGTTCATTAATGCATTAATAGAGGACATTGAACAACAGGTCTAATACATGTTTAAATACCTAGATTGCTTTTTATGCTATAGTAGTTGTTGATAATCAGTAATTAAAGTCTTACTATCTACACATTTACATTTAACCTAATTTGTGACTTTAAATGATATTGTGATATTTAAGTGGTATAGCAGTCATATTAAGTACAATACAAGTGATAAATTAGTGTAGGCTTTTCCAAATGTAACAACAGATGAAACATGAAACATAAAGGCAAATGACAACATCAGGGGTCAAATTATTCTTTAACACAACAGGCAGGCAAAGGAAACATCTGTAAATTACTAGAATTAGACACATAGGGCAATGAGGACCGAATCAAGAAATGGCTTCAAAAAGCACCTCATGACAGAAAGACAGGGACTTCACAACGGAACAGTTTTTTTAATGTTTAAATTTTAAAACATTAAAATAAAAGAGCAATGGAATATCAGTAAAAAATCTCCTCTTGCTTCCATTCTTTTGGCCGGTAGTGGAAAGTGATGATGTAGGTAACAACATACAGGTGCACGTGACAATCATTTCTGAGTTTACCACAAACTATCTCACAGAGCTGTAAATGCAAGTGGTAAATCTGAGCAAGTTCCATGTCACTTGAGTCGGTTCATTGTCTGATGCCACATGACCACAATGAACCAAGCTGGCAAGCTGCCATTAAATCTATCACTATAACTTTATCCATTGTAATGTGTGACTGTAAATTACTATAACAGTTTACTTCACTCTAGCAAATGAAGATGTCCTATTAGTAAACAATAGGCAATGAATATTGGAATGTATTGTTACTACTAATATTGACAGTGCATGTGTCCATGTACATTTTCATTCAGTTGCACACACACAGCTTGTATCATCTCCATAGAAATACATTATCACTGTGGGATACTACAGGGGTATAAAACCTCCTGTGAAGCAGTGGAACCACATTCTCTGGAGTGATGGAGGTCTACTCTATCTGTCTGGAATGAGTTGGTGTGACATTTGTGATCCAGAGCCATACAACTTTTTAACCAAACTAAGGTCCTTGTGGTTGAATGCAATCAAATCCTCACTGCAATGTTTGAACATCTGAAGTAAAATCTTCCCACTGCAGCAAAGTAGGA
Source organism: Bryconaethiops microstoma (assembly GCA_037577275.1). Taxonomy (NCBI): domain Eukaryota; kingdom Metazoa; phylum Chordata; class Actinopteri; order Characiformes; family Alestidae; genus Bryconaethiops; species Bryconaethiops microstoma. The sequence continues at coordinate 30,146 of JBBJLS010070239.1, forward strand.
AAAAACTCCCTATTGATATTCTTGGATTTTGGAGTATTGCTGGATGAAAAGTTGTCTACAAATGTATATTATACAGTGGAGAGTGTATCATCTTGGTATCGTTTTTTTCAAAAATCATCAGCATGGGCATTTGGATTCAGGCTTAGAAAATTACAGCTATTACAAGAATGTTGACCAAAAGCTTCTGACCAAGATTAAGGTGGCTGAGTGAATGCTTTGCAGATAGCTAAACACACGCAAACATCACTAAGATATCATGGATTGCCGTATACAGCCGCCTCCAAAAGTTTGGGTGCCTATAGGAAAGTAAGTGTGGAAGGTGTCCATTTGAACACACCACAGCATACAGTGTGAACAGAGCTAAATTGTTCACTGCATTTAACTCTTTCACCAAGTGAAGCCCTGGGCAGCCACTAGTGTGTGGGGACTGTATCTTGCTCAAGGGTACCTCAGAGGTGCCACTGGCAATCCTGGGATTCAAACTCACAACCTTCTGATCACAGGGACAACTCCCTAACCACCAGGCCACCAGCTGCCCCAAAGAAGAACAGACTTCTGCACATTCCCTCATTCATTATCTGAGCCGTTTATCATTAACCAGGGAAACAAAAACACATTCACGCCTACACTCACCCCAAGGGCCAAATAGCATCTCCAATTAACTCAACACACATATCTGTGGGAGGACACCAGAGCACTGGACATGTGGGGAGACTTCTGCACCTTGTGCACAGTTATTGGCTGAATTTAACATATTGGAAAACAATAAAAATGTGCCCTGTATAAATGTTATGGCACATTTTATATGTTATGCTCATTGGGAAGATGTATTTGTAATATGTATACATAGAAGCACTGACATTTACAAAATAATTTCCTATTTTAGTTGATTTTTGCTCAAAAAGACAATAGAGTACTGTATGTAATTTGATCAGGGGTGTCCAAAATTTTGCATACAATTGTATTTATATAAATTGCAGAATTGTGAAATAAATATTTGCTTGCCTATGTGTGATCACTTTGATGAATAAATATTATCAGAGTTAGGTTTTTCTTGTGGTGAAATGTCTCATTTAATATCACAATTTATGCAGTCCTTGTTGAACTATTAACTTGTCCACCAGATGGCAGTACAGTGTAAATATCTCACACCAAAAGTATTTCTAGCCAAAGGAGGTCTGTCTTTATAAAGGCAGCTTTGCCCTGTACAAAAACCAGGGAACATAATCAGGAGCAAGATTTTTTACTAAATAACCCAAGCCCAAACTTCCGGCCCATTTCAGTTTACCTCAGTTTAACCCTCTGAACTAAAAACACAGAGGAGCTGTTCAGATTTGTATTGTCGTCATGTTTTGTCTGCAAAAAACATTTACATGACCAAAGATTTGTTTGTATGGATATTTTGTGGATCCAATTATTACTGATCTCTAGTAACTCCAACACATCTGTACAAGATGCTACATTCAATATTCTGTGAAGAAAAAAAATGCTAGTTCTTATTTCGTAGCTGGATATACTTTCAGATGTGAAGTAATATGGATTAATATTAATAATAAAATATTAGTTAGTAACTTACATAAAATATGTGAATCAATATTACAGTAAAAACATTATATATGGTTTATATCTTTTTATATCAGCAGTGGGTTTCTTTCTGCCAGCAAAACCACAAGTGAACATTAAAATAAACTCAAACGAACAAGAAAGCAGTAAAAAAGTTTCAAGATTTCCTTTTTTCTAAAGATGAGTTGATATTTTGTGAGCTGTTTAGAAGAACACTGGTTTGGTTTCAGATTTCTGCTCATTGCCTCCAGTCATTGTGTGGATTTATAAAATTCCATAAGCAGCACCTAATTT
>JBBJLS010070240.1:0-12121 GCA_037577275.1 Bryconaethiops microstoma
GAGAGAAAAAGAGAGAGGGAGAGAGAGAGAGAGAGAGAGAGAGAGAGAGAGAGAGAGAGAGAGAGAGATAGATGAGCCAGGATAGGTGAAAAGAGAAAGGAATTTTACAGCTGGACTGGCAGTTTTCAACAAAAACAGTGCAACATCTGGATCAAATATAAACCTCAATTTCTAAATGATTTGTTTGTGAATCTGAAGAAAGCAGGGAGATTGTGTGGGAGTGACAAGATGAAGATGGAGTCTGTGGTGTGCTGGCAAATTTTTTCAACATGTGTGAGGCCTGTATCTCTGATTCAGCTCCACCAGAGGTGCACTTCAAACACTTCCCCTTAACCATGCCCTTTGATAAGGGAGTGGAAGGTGTGAAGATGTAAGAAACTGACAGATTATGACTAAATCTTTTTAAAACACGCAAGTCCGACAAAGCAAAAGTGCTGCAACCTTATCGCCCATTCACAAACACATGCAGAGTTTCACATTTTCTTAGTGAAAAATAGATCAGAGGTTATGAAAAGAAAGAAGCAGAAGTCTCTCCTTACCTCGCTCCTTCTTTTCCTTGGAAAAGGAATCAAACTTTCTTCTGAGCGATTTCCTTCTCTTGCGCGTCTCTGGGTGGAGAGAAAACAAGAGAGCTTGTGTCGATAGTACCACAGAAAAAGAAAAGTATGTTATCAGGAGACCACCAGAAAACACACTCCAACCAATACATGGATTCACAAGCGATTTAGAAAAGCACTCAGTATAATGATCAAAAAGAAGAGGAACAGAGAACAAGAACATGAAATAGATGCTGAGATCTGACTGATGTCTATAAGTTGTACGTTAAATGTTGAACATCAGAAAGAGAAACTGTAGTACAACTGATATAAATAGAAGCGAATGAACTCATCACAGCAAAGGTTTTTAGTTGTCTGAAATGTCAGCAGTACAACTGAGCATTGTCTTACAATAGAAGCGAACTGGGTTGAGTTTAGGCTTATGCTCCAATTTGATGCACAAATCTGATGCACAAAAGAAAAACAATTATGAAAATGTATGTAATGTATGTATGAATGAAATGACAGATTCCCAACTGAACACTGTTTTAAATGAGGTAAAATATTATATCTCCACATAGGAGGTATTGCCAAAGCAAGTGGTTTGAAGCACTGTTAAAGACTTTTAAATATTTTTAGCATTAGCAAGAGGAAAACTTTCCAAAGCTATGCTTAGAACAAAATTAACAAAATAAAGACACTTCCTGGCCAGCTGTAATGGTCACTATTAGCCTTAGAATGCTGCCTGAGAAAGAACAGTGCTTCCTCAGCTGGAGAGCACTAAAAATAAGGCTTTAAACACAAAGCTCTTTGTCCGTATGTTGTTGGCCGCTGGATTTCAGTGTCCACACAGCCCACATGAGGATAGTAAGCTAGAATAGTAGACCTTCGTTTATTAAACTTACTCAACAGTCTTAAAACCTATCACCTGATGACAGCTGTATTTGCAGCATTCTAATGAGAGCAGGCTCATAATTTTCATAGTCAAGTACTGGTACATTTTCAAAATAATGGTGTGAAAAAACATTCCTTAGAACAATGTCGCTGAAGAGTTGCTTTTGGTTCCCTAGTAGCAGAACCAGTTTGAGAACCACTGCCATAAATAACTTTTTGGTAACACTTTACTCAAGGGCAGCAATCATTTGACTGCATGACACCTATAATGACGACTGACACGAGCCTATATAAACATTTATTCAAACTGTTGGTATAAAGGCTGTATTTGTCCATTTTGATATAATTTTAGTAAGTGTTATGACAGCTTGATGGAATAAGCCTATTTAAATGGGTCAGTAGGTTTACATCAGTTGTCATAAAAGACTTGTGTAAGTGTCATGCAGCCTTACACCAATCAGCCAGAATATTAAAACCACTATAAAACCACAGGTGAAGTGAATGACACTGATTATTTTGTTACCACAGCACCTGTAAATGGATGCAATATATTAGGCAGCAACTGAACAGTGAGTTCTTTAAGTTGATGAGTTGGAAGCAGGAAAAATAGGCAAGAGTAAGAATCTGAGTGACTTTGACAAAGGCCAAATTGTAATGGCAAGATGACTGGGGTGTCCCTGGTATGATACCTACCAAAAATAGCCTAAGGAAGGGCAACCATTGAACCAGTCACAGGGTCATGGGTGCCCAAGGCTCGCTGATGCACATGAGGACAAAGTTTATCTTATCTGGTTGGATTCCACAGTAGACCTACTGCAGCACAAATTGTTAAAAGGTTAATGCTGACTATAATGTAAAGTTGTCAGAACACACTATGCATCACAGCTTGCTGGGTATTGGGCCGCAAAGCTGCAAATCTATCAGAGTGCCCATGCTGACTCCTGTCCACTGCTGAAAGTGCTTACAAGGGGCATGTGAGCATCAGAAATGGACCATAGAGCAATGGAAGAAAGAGATGGCACCAGGAAACACTATGAGCATGCTCTGGGCAGTGTTTTGCTAGGAAACCTTGGTGTTCTGGCATTCATGTGATACTATCAAACTGTTCAGGAATGGTTTGAGGAAGATGACAAAGAGGCCAGGGTACTGGCTTGGCCTCCAGATTCCACAGGTCTCAGTCTTATCTGGACAAACAGTCCATGGCCCCACCTTGCAATATACAGGACTTAAAGGATCTGCTGCTAATGTCTTAATGTCTCCTAGTGTCAGATACCACTTCAGAGGTCTTGTGGTAAATCCATGCCTCGATGTGTCAGAGCTGTTTTGGCAGTATGAAGGGAAGCAAAACTATATTAGGCAGATGGTTTTAATGTTATGGCTGTTCGGTGTATATCCTTAAAACTCTCTACGTCAATCTCATCTCGCATACCAGATTTCATATGGACATTTTCACACACACTGAAAAGGTCATTTTAATCCCTGAAGACTTGCCAAAATAACTGTTGTTGTCTTTTAATGATATGATTCCAGTTATTGCATAAGACAGTGTTCCCGAAAGTGGAGTTCAGGCAGTATGAGAGGACTACTGTAGTGATGTGTCCAGTGGGATAAAGAGAGATCGGGGAGTGTGGGCGGGGGGGGGGCTATGACACCACACTGGGGCTTCAGGCACCATGCGAAGAAGCTTTGGGTGGGGTCATATTCCCATGACTACAGGAAATGAGAATTTATTTCCATAGTCACTGGCCCTCCCCCCTCCCACACGACAAGGCATCATGAGCTAATCTCGTTTCAACACCCTGGACAAGGGGCAGAGAGAGAGAAAAAGTTCATTCCAAGGTAAATTGAAGGGAGAGAGCAAAATATGGAAGCAATTTTGACAAGCGGCAGTGCAAGAGACGAAAACAAAGTCATATAAGGCCTTTAAGCAGAACCTGCACGCAGATTAGACTTATGCCGAGAGACAATAGAAAGCAAATAAAAACCATAATAAATCCCTAGAGTGTTGTTTCCAAATAACCCAACCAACACTGCCAGGAAACTACAAACAAAAACAAAGAATAAATGAAACATGTCAGTTACGACAAGCTTTCAAATGACCAGAACTCCCTGGTGGACCCTCCAGTAAAGCTGAAGTGAGTTTTGACAATGACATTGGTCCAGATTTCCACCCCAAAATATCTTTAGCATATGTCAGCCACGATTCCACAGAGGTGACTGTTGGGACTGTGGTGGAGAGTCAGATAGACTCCTCCTTGGGGAAGAGTGTGTTCCATAAATATTCCCACAAAGTTTGCTGACCCCTTTCCTTAGGGGTCAGCTGAAGTGCTGGTTTAAAGCTGCTGATGATCGGCTAAAGCTTGGATCCACTCATCTGAGTTTTAGCTGAGGTTCCTCTCATCCTCGTCTTGTGAAACAGCTGGGAATTGCTTGGATTGTTAGCACTTCCAGTGTATAATGTGTGACAGGGTGTGAAAGACAACGTCCAACACATGTCCTGGAAATCCATTACTGAGCACTGCTTCATAAACAGTGAGCTTGAGAATGCAAAGTGAACAGAGGGCACACAAGTAAAATTTTGTAACTCTATTTCTTTGGTTTAGCCCATTTTAATTGCATGAACATTTCATGAATAACAGCCCAACAAGAATGGTCTAAAACCTTCGGAATAGAATCTTGCTGCATCAACATTATATTAAAATTAAGAATTTTTCCTTCTCCTAAAATTTTGCTTCCATTAAGATATACAGGAGAAGCTCATTTTAAAAAAGGCCAAAAGTGAGATGACATAAACAAACATGTCATTTCTTCATGACTTTTCCTGGGCATGATTTTTTAATAGTTTCGTTTGTGTGATTCCATAGACGTCATGATGTACGGCTCCCAAAACAACCCCTCATTTTTTAATAAATCTTTTATTTTTTATTTTTGTCTCTTGGTCCCTTCATCCCGCTTGCTCTCTCTTAAATACACAGCCACTTCTGTTTCCCTCCAACACAGAATCCACTAGATTTACTGTCCCCCTGGAATTTGATGAATCTATTGTGGACTGGTCTTATGTGGGTTTACTGCACTTTCAAAAAGTTCCAGTCAACTATTATCACCTTGGTAAACATCCAGCAATTGCCAGGCAGTATTTGAGGCTCAGTCCACGATGGTTGTCCAGGTTCAAACAACAACAAATTGCTGCAGGCTTAAATCCCCGAGCAGGAATTCAGCTTCACAAAGCTGGAGTGCATACAAGCATTTATTACCTTTGGAATGCAAATATAAATGTGGCTCACTCGCACTGTCTGTGTAGTAATTAGAATATGTCAAAAGTACTATTCATTTGAGATGCAACATACTATTTTGTAAATTGAGTTTGTTTTTCTTAGAGGAGTTTTCTAAGTTTGAGTATTTTTTTTGTCTTTTAAACATTGTCTTTTGACATATGACATATATATATATATGTGTGTGTGTGTGTGTGTGTGTGTGTGTGTGTGTGTTTATAAGTCTTTGCATGGCTAAAAATGCATGGTTTGCATGATCTATTGATATATTAAATAATATTTAGCATTTTAACACCACACTTTACATTAAAGAGGGTAAAGAACATATTTGTTTTGGGGGTTTTTTGACAAAGTTTTTGAAACTTGATAAACATGATAAAAGAAAACAAACCATCTTGTACAACAGTCTGAGCCACAAACTGTGGGTTACAAAGCATTTATAATGTAGTAAATTTAAAAAAATGTATGAATAAACAGTATTTAATGTATATGAAGAGATGCAGACTGTTCTCATTGTCTGCTTTCAAACAGCTTAGCTGTAACACCATGTTCAAACTAACCCGACCATGTGGAGGCAGTTTTTCACTGTGAGTTGGTTATTTACTACCAAAAATGTTGCATATAAAGTTGTGTATCACTGATCACATTGTTACTGGTATATGAGAGGATAAGCAGGATCATGTTCTATTTTTAACTTTTTTTATTTATGTATTTATTTGCTTTTATTGCTGTCTGAGCTCTGTGTCTATGGCGTGTATGTACCTCTGGGAATGCTGATTTTGAAGTCCAGGTCACGCTCCTCTAGGTGGTAGAGAGCCACCTCTTGCAGACGCACTCGCTCCAGCTCCGACAGGCTCTGAATGGCCACCGGCTGCAGCTTCACACTTTGACCCAACATGGTGGCCCACGTGTGGTCTCCCTGACAGAGTGAGAGCAAAAGATGTTCAAGTATTCAAGTATTTGGATTAATGATAAAATGTTCCAGAGAGGAAAGTTGAGGCACCATGAAGGAAAAAAACAAACAAACGTTGATTCCTGGCAAACAGCTTTTCCTCTGGTGTCGTTTCAAACCGACCATCAAATGATACTTGGAAAAGCGTCACAGGAGGAAGGTACTGTGAACAAAGAAGGAAACTAAATTTCAGGCCAGTTCTATGTCCAAGTAAGCGCTGGACGCTAACAATGTTCAGTCTAGACAGTTCTACTTTTTTTAACAGAGTGTTCTTCTCCTTAGAAGAGAATAATATATCTATAAATCTAAGAAAAGGATTTGTCTTGCCCACTGACATCCACAGCCTACAGCAAAACCGCAAAACATCTACAAACATCCACAAAGAGAGAAGATTAATCTTTTCACATTTACTACTGAAATTAGCTACTTTTAGTAATGCCAGAGCAGCAGAAAAGTAACATCAAGCAATACAGGGGATGTTGTGACCACACACAGTCCCTCTGGCTGTATACATCCTGTGTGTAGTCATGCAAAGACTATTTTGAGTGCTTTTACAGCCCTGGGTATGTGGAACATTTACAGAAACAGAGGAGTAATCTTTAGCTTCTACTGTCAGCATGTCATTAACATTCTGAAAAATGCAGCATTTTGCATAATTAATATTTGTCGTTATGGGCTTCAGTGACAATATACTGTATCCTACAGAAAAATTAATGATACTGACCATATATATATATATATATATATGCTAAGCAGCGATTAAACTTTGTAATCACGATTAATCGCATGGTTTTCTGTGATTAATCGCGATTAATCGCATTGTTTTACGCAGAATTAAATAATTCATTCAAAAGTAGTATATGGCGCACTTTCATTTTTAAGGTACTGCTCTATGAACAAAAGTGCAGTAACATTTGGTTTGTAAACACTTTAAACAAATAAGGAGCTTTGTAACAGCAGTGTTCTCTTTAACACAGTTACGCAGTTACAGTTCAAATATTTCTAAATCTCAACTTAAACATTTAATCAAATCCATTATAAACACAGCTATTTGCCCCTGCCAGGGCATTCCCGTTTTATATAGTTCATTATAGAAAAACAAGTTCCCCTCAGAATCCAGAGCATGTGGAACAGAACCATTATAGTAGCTGCAAAAAAGGACCAACTCCATATGAAAGTCTATGTATCTGAATGCAGTGTCATTAAAGTCCCTGTTGGTGTAATGGTCAGGTGTCCATATAATATGGACAAAAATAATGGGGCGCCTGACCCCAAAAACCATATATATATATATCTCCACCATAACATTAAATCCATCGATTCTGTAAGTCCCATGATCTGTCGAGGCATGGGTTCCTCAAGACCTCTGAAGGTGTGCGATGGTGTCTGTAACAGGGCGGTAGCAGCATATCCTTTACATCCTGTAAGTTTGTAGATGCACCCTCCATGGATCATTCTTGTTTGTCTAGCACATCGCACAGACGGTCAATTGAAATGAGATCTGGGGGATTTGGAGGCCAACCATAAACGCTTTGTCATGTTTTTCAAACCATAAGTGAGCACTGTTGTCAAGAAGGAATGTACTTTTGGTACTGCGTGTCAAAAGAAAATATATATGAATGCCAGGACCCAAGGTTTCCCAGAGCATCACACTGCCTCGGCTGGCTTGCCTTCTACCCTTAGTGCCATCTTTTCCCCATGCAAGTACATACACACACACACACACACATACACACACATACACACACATACAGAGACACGATATAAATGTAAACGAAACTTAGACCAGGCCATCTTCTTCTTGCTCCATGGTCCAGTTCAAGTTTTGCTACAGGAGCAGACCAGGTGTCCCTTGAATCAGATCTTATTTAATGAGGAAAAGTATAAAAACACTGCTGTAATCAACACTCTCTTCTCGCAACGTGACCAGTTTCATGGCAAAACACTACTAGAAGTACCTCAAAGGTAATTATTGCCATTTTGTTTAGAAGTGAACAGGAGATTTGTTTTCTTTGAATTATTTAGGTTCTATAAACACTGCATCATTTCTCTTATTTTGATTTTTGTCATTGCCTTTAATATTATGCTTTAAAGAACAATATTTTTATTTGGAATTTAGGAGAAATATTGTTGGCAGTTCTTAAAAACTAAAGCAAAGCTGTTCAGTTCAATGCTTTAACCTATAGAAGATAAAACCTGAAACTGAACATTTTCGCACTTGTCTCTTATTTTTTATTTGTAAATGATATACTAATATGGCATACTATTAAAACTAATCTCTTATCACCAGTCTGAATTTAAGATGCTCTAACATAACATAATGGTACTAGCAAAAGCAAAGTACATCAAACCGCATGCAGGGAAGCTGAAATAGACACTTTAAATGTTTAAATCACCTACTGGTTGTAAACATGGCCAGGTTCACATCACTTCTAATGAGAAACAAACAGAGATTAAAGAAAGTGATGGCACTAGCAAGGCACACTGCTCATGGGTTAACCTAGGCGAGCCCTGGCCCCTGGCTCCTAGCCCTAGGATATAGACCCCAGTCCCGGTGGTCCGCTTTGATGGTGGTCAGAAGGGGGTGGGGAAAGAAGCAGCGGATAGAGACACAAAGAGTGCAAGACTGAATCTGTGGGGACCAAAGCAATGACGAAAATGGCACTGACCCTGAGGTGAGCATCCTGCACTGGATCTGTATGAGCTTCTCTCTGCTGAGCCAGAGCCCACAGTGAGCTGCTCTGGGAAATGCATTATAAACATGAAATGATCAAGCATGGCTATATTATTGTTTCACTCTGGCTTTTTATTGTGCCTCCCGAAATGTTATTATTTTCCCAATGTTGTTTTTGGTTTCCAGCTGAGAAGAGGATTAGCTTTTATATTCATTTATGACTCATGAAATCTTTGTTGCCCATAAAGGAATGCCAGGTAATGGAAAACTAACAGTTCCCCCGACTGCACAGGGTATTACCACAGCTCCTCAGTGGGCTTCGCCAAAACTCTGCAGGAGATCATTAAGATAACGAAATGACGGTAACATGGTGAGCAGCTCTGGAACTTCAGTACCTCTTAAAATTGCTCCGTGTTTTAAAGAATTCACATTTATAATTTAATTTAAGTTTTATTTGGAACGGTTTATTAAATGTATCATTCCCTAAAAATGGGCCTCGCCCACTTAAACTTCATAAAAAGCTGAATTAGTAATCCCTTGCAAAAACATTCAACACAATTTGTTGAAATTGGTTTAGTTAAGGATGGTACAATTGATTAGAGAGGCACCCTCTGAGTCACACAGCAAGCAAAACCATAAATGACTACAGCACGACTTTATCCGTGTTTTTTCTCTCAATCCCTAATGCTTACATAAGCTTGATTGAGATAAATAGGAAGTCCACTCAGAAATTGCTGAGTTTTGCCCACTCTATTTCAGAGCGTCACATGTCCGTTTCCTGGTGCCCAGTGGGGTCACTTTCCGCTACAGTCATCAACACACCACCTGCTGCACTGCATGGACTACAGGTAAAAGTTCATATGGTCATATGTTATGTCCTTGGTGTTGTCTCTGATGTAATCTGAGATGAGTAAACAAGATTCCGGGTTGGAAAAACTAGCTAATCCTTATGATAAATTACATCCCAGGACAATGTTCTGTGTATGCTCTGGGTATGTTCAGTACTAGATCTGAGCCTCTGCATGTATCAAATATTTGGACCAATTACAGAGAGCCTGATGAACAATGAGTGTATAGCAACCACATAAACTGCATGGTAGCAGGTAAGTAATTGGCCAGGGGTGGGGCATATGGTAAAAATATAATATCACCATACTTAAAGACATTTCCACAATATTCCATAGGAATTACAATTTTTTTTGTTTGATAAACTGGAACTGAAGAAGGAAGTGCAGTGACATTTTAATAAAAATGATGAATATAGTGATTTTAATGTGCATTTCACAAAGAACTGTTCTAAATAAAAGAGGTTAATGTAGTTTATAAACACTTTTTATTAAAACAGTTTTATAACAGCATGTTTCAGGCTTTTGTAGGCTTTCATTGAGAAACTGCCTGCAAGCTCTGTGATAATTGCATGCCAGCCTCACAGAGTAATGTTATGTATCTTGGCAGAGTAATCAAGGCTGCAATTAGCTAAATAGGCCCTTGTTAGAGTGGTGAGAAAAAACAGTCTCCACACTGATCCAGTGACTACTTCTAAGTCACTTTTCTTCCTATTTGTCTATTTATCTCCTCATCTATCTATCTATCTATCTATCTATCTATCTATCTATCTATCTATCTATCTATCTATCTATCTATCTATCTATCTATCCATCCATCCATCCATCCATCCATCCATCCATCCTTCAGTCCGTCCATCTCTCTCTGTATGTCCATAAAAGGAGAAACACATGTACCGAATTACTCAAAAAAACATTTTAATAGAAATCTTCCTAGTGGACACACATCTGGTCTGAATTGTGTTTCATGTGGGCACAATTTTGAGAAGAATGACAACAACGTGCCGGCTCTTCACACAGTGCATTGTTTTTCAAACCAAACACAGGTTGAGACTGTGTAGCTACTAATACCAGTGTCTCTCTGGATTTGCAAAATATTACATCCTCATGTACTGGTTAAGCATTCAACCGCTCATACAAACACAAGCGTTTCTTCATGCCCTGATTTCAACTCTCAGTTCAAACAAACTCTGGGCTTTTGTAAAAAATTCCACTTATTATTGCAACCGTCAGACAAGCTGAGCACATACTGACCTTGTGCTATCACTTAACACCCGCTACACACTGACACCCAGCAGGATGCTTTGAGAGGAATAAGACACTACAGACAGGGTGGCAAGCTGACTGTGTGTTTCCAAGTGCAAGCAGGACAATAGTGCACCCACCCAGTAATACTAATACCCTAGAGCAGCTTATTACTTGTTCTTTAAGATATCAGGTTGCTCATAAGAACCTATTTGTCTTTCATGGCCTCTCAGAAGAGAGTAAGTGATTCTGGGGCTCAGGGAAAAAAAGTACACAGCTTTCAGCCATGGGGTCATGAACCCTTCGTGGTTAAACTGCTTAAGCTCAGTAATGCTGCTCTGAGAACAGATTTACACCTTCTGTAGAGCAGTGGTACACTGCTTCTTCACTCTAATATTTAAAGCTCGACTAGAAGGGAATGCAAGGGGAAACTAGTACAGTCATAAAAAATGACCCCTCGTCCCCTTATGTAATATCCCTTGAATACAGTAAATTAAAACATTGACGGTATTGAAATATATTATCAGTATTTTCATTTCATTTTTACACCAGGTTCTTAAGGTCAAAGCAACAAGTTACAATGAGGCAAATATAAAATTTGCACATAAATTAATGTCCAGTCGAAAAACAATTCCTGATCAACCACCAAAACCACCACACTTGTCTATAGAATGCATCATAGACTTGATTATACTATTTGATCAAAGCTAATAATGTTTTTATTTCATTATTATTGAATTCTGATTATCAACTGTGCAGTAAAAGTCCCAAGGATCAAAGGGGCGTTTCATAGATTCAACAAAAATTCAGAGTGGTTTAAAGTGAAACACATCAATAGAGAGAAACTTATCAAGTCAGAAATGTTCATAGTTATGGTGATGCTTGAGACTAAATATTTTTATATATTCAAAGTGGAGGAGAACATGCAGGGTGAAATTGAACCCAAATCAAACATATTTCTCAGATTTTCTACTATTTTGTTGTAATTATTATTACATATAAAAACTTAGGAGACATGTAAAGATTCACTGATTACATGGGAAAGTAATAAAATTGTAATATTTGCACTCTAGACATAAGAATCTTTAGTTTCTATCACTACCACTGTAAAACAAATTGGTACAGTTCTCTTCAATAGAGTCAGCAGTTTTCTGTTCCTCTATTGAACAATTGCATTTTTTTAAATCTCTGTAATTCCCCTCTAGTTAATAGTAAAAGGCAGTCGAAGGCCAAATGAACAGCAGTTCATTCAACACTTGTAGTTCAGTAAAAATGCTCCATAAATCAGTTTGCTTAGTTTGTGTTCTTTCTCTTGTTTTGGATTGTTGTCGGGCCAAGTTCTGCCTCTACACTGACTATATTAGTCTTGCTTCAGTGCCTTCCGAAACATGGCACGCACCTCCTTATGAGGACTTTTGATAAAAATACTGTTCTTTCGAGAAAAGCTAATAGCTACCAGATGCTCTGTGAAAATAAATCTCACAGGTTTAACATTTTGACAAGTGGCAATATAAAGAAATCCCAGCGAAGTCACACTGACGTCAGACAGATACTACATGATTCAGGCACAAGAGTCATCAGCACTCATTCCAGTGTTTTGCAATCAATTGCAACCAATTATTCAGAACCAGTGTGTGTGTGGATTTACATTCAGTTACAGCATACTCATTGTATACACACACACACACACACACACACACACA
>JBBJLS010070241.1:0-12120 GCA_037577275.1 Bryconaethiops microstoma
CTAAATTGGCCATGTGTGTGTGTGTGTGTGTGTGTGTGTGTGTGTGTGTGTGTGTGTGTGTGTGTGTGTCCAGGATGAGTCCCTCCTTCGTGCCCGTAGACCCCGGGATAGACGACCCTAGTAAAGATTAAGCGGTTGCAGAAAATGAATGAATAAACAGGTTATAAACACATCATAGAAGATGTCATGTGCTTTCATGAGATGCTTTCATATATAACAGTGTCGTTATTGCCATGACAGATGCTGTAATGTTGAGTTCACACAATAATATTTGAGTCTGTTATGACATGGTTATGTTCGTGTTATGTAGCTTGTTTCAAGTAAAACACAACACCGTAACATTCTTCAGGCTGAATAGGCCTTTTATGATTTGTAAATCTCAGTGTCACCTGTCATGTAGCCCTGAACAGCGCACTAGTGTCACATTCCATAATGAGGGTTGTGTCGAACATGAAAGGGAGTGTGGAGCTGAACCCAGTTTTTGTTACAGACGTGTACTAGATTCTGAAACAGTGTTATAACCCCGAGTTGTTGGACGGCGTAGTGGATAACGTTAGTGTTAGAGTCTGTCTGGTCAAACAGTAATGCTTTCACTTCCGGCTGCCTCAGAGTACACAACTTCACTGCCTCTGATATGAGTGGTGTCAGTTGCATTAGGGCTAATTTGCCGGAAACAGGTTCAGAGTGGGATTGGTGTGAAACACTCTGTTCTGGAGAAGCTCACCGGATCAGAACTGCTCACAGTGGAGGTGAATGGAAGCCGGACGTCTTCTAAAAAGCTCCATTGCTGAAAGTCATTCCATGAAATGGTTATGAATTCACTGCATGATGTCTGATATGTTGTTTGATCAAAGAATGAAGAAGCTTTTGGCCTGAAGCTGACAGTGGTGAGGAGATGAAGCTTTCACACCCAGCCCGTCGCCCCCTGCTGGCAGGAACGTTCACGTACGTGCTGGATTGTCTGAAGGGGTTTTATGCTTGAACCTGAACCACTGAACAGACAAAAGAAGCTCAGCTACTGTGCTTTTGAAGTCTTTGTGTGTGTGTGTGTGTGTGTGTGTGTGTGAGAGAGAGAGAGAGAGAGAGAGACTGCCGTTGGTAGTTTTCACTGACTGCATCGTGTTCAAAGGCTTCCGCACATTAGCTGAATCAGTGACATTTACCATCTCCCAAGTCCACTGTCCCCTGCAGGAGTGGAGCAGAGGATTAAGACGACTCTGTGTGTGTGCGTGTGTGTGTGTGTGTGTGTGTGTGTGTGTGCACTTATAATAAAATGTATTTCCTTTGACATACATGACTGTGCAGTTACTGTATGTTGCAGCTGTTCACTTTAATTGTAATGTTTTAAAATGGGGTGTGTTTACCTCTCTGTTGGCATTACTATATTACTGAGGACGTTTGCAATGCTTATAATAGTGTATGTCAGTAATGCAAGACTTGCACCTAAACCTGACACTGAGCTTTAACCTCAGTAACCAAAAGGCTCATTCTGGTTGTAATGTAAGGTGAAAAACAGCAGGTTTCCTTGTGAGGGCAAAAGGTCCCCACTTCTACTGATTTACCAGTATTCCTATCAGTATGGGCACATTTGTTCCTCACAAAGCAGATCAGACTAGTGGACGTGGTTTAGGACACAGTATGACTTACTGTGAGCTGTAAAAATGAACTGAACTTCATCATTAAGGTGATCAGACTAGTGGACGTGGTTTAGGACACAGTGTGACTTACTGTGAGCTGTAAAAATGAACTGAGCTCCTTCATTAAGATGATCAGACTAGTGGACGTAGTTTAGGACAAAGTATGACTTACTGTGAGCTGTAAAAATGAACTGAACTCCTTCATTAAGGTGATCAGACTAGTGGACGTGGTTTAAGACACTATGACTGACTGTCAGATGGTCTGAAGGTCTGAATGAAAATGTAAACAGTGGAACATCCATGCTTTTAGCCGGAAATGAAATTGAGTAAAAGTAAAAGTATCCTCTAACATCATTTAGTACTGTAACAGTAAGTACAATGTCTGAAGTACAGACACCCTTTAAAAGCGAGGCGAGGCGTCCGGTGGGCCGAGGTGTGGCGGGACAAGTGTGTTCTCATTAATTAAAGGTGTAAATGTCCCATTGGTGGAAAAACAGACAGACTCTGAGACACAAACACGGCTGAGTGATCATCACAGGTGCTAAAAAACAGCTTTAAAAGCAAAAGATCTGGAGAGAAGCTCCAAGACCCTCAGCTGGATATGGAGCGACTCCGGTCTCTCCTTCTGCCTGCAGCTCTGATCCTCCTCACAGGTAAACTCCCGACACACCTTCAGCCGCCTGACCTCCAGACAGCTCATGCCTGTTTATATTTATATTTGTTACATTTGAAACTGTTCGGACTCTTTATCGTCTCTGACTTTTACTCCTTTTCCTTTCCGACTTCCTGAATCACTTAATCTATAAAGCTCGTAAAGGTACAGAAATGTTACCCTGCTATAGTTACTAGAATTGTCACAGAAATATAATGATTGGTAATATCACTCAGATTGCTCTTTAATGATGCCGCTATAAAACTAAGATAAAAGAACTTGAAAAACAGATTAAATCCAGGTTTTGTTTTGGTGTGAAGAACAGATCGAGCTGCTTAATGTGTTTTCTATACACTTTAATACAGAAGGTGTGTGTGTTTTACACAGTGTGTGTGTGATTAATACAGTGTGTATATTTGTGTGTTCAATACAGAGTTTGTGTTTAAGCGTGTGTGTATGAGTGTGTTTATGAGTGTGTTTAATAGTGTGTGTTTAATAGAGTGTGTTTAATAGAGTGTGTATGTTTAATACAATGTATGTGCTTAATACAGTGTATGTGTTTAATACAGAATTTGTGTGTGTGTTTAATACAGTGCATTTTGATACAGTGTGAATTTTTGATACACTGTGTGTGTGTAATACAGTGTGTTTAATACAGTGTGTTTAATACAGTATGTGTGTTTAATACATTGTGTTTGTTTAATACAGAGTGTGTGTTTAATAGACTGTGTTTAATACAGTGTGTTTAATACAATGTATTTAATACAGTGTGTGTTTAATACAGTGTGTGTGTTTAATACATTGTGTTTAATACATTGTGTTTAATACAGTGTGTGTGTTTAATACATTGTGTTTAATACAGTGTGTGTGTTTAATACAGTGTGTGTGTGTGTCACGGAGCAGACATGAATGGGACTTACAGGTCGCCCAGTGTTGCGTGAGGGAAGAGCCCAGTTGCGGATTGGCACGAAGAGGCTGGCGAACCCACGTTTTTTGATCTGCGAACACTCTGAGCTCGGAGTAAAGATTCCCACCAGGAATCAACGTTCGCACACGCACTCAGAAGGGTGTAAGGGTTTTGGGTAGAGGAT
The DNA here is from genome assembly GCA_037577275.1 of Bryconaethiops microstoma. Lineage (NCBI taxonomy): Eukaryota > Metazoa > Chordata > Actinopteri > Characiformes > Alestidae > Bryconaethiops > Bryconaethiops microstoma. The sequence continues at coordinate 3,381 of JBBJLS010070241.1, forward strand.
TTGGGGCTGATAGTACTCACAGTACCGTCGAGTTGAATATTGGCTAGGTGCCAGGTTGGGACCCAATGACTGAGTGCTGGCTTAGTGCCAGCTTCCAGTTTTTATACCCTGCCGTGAGTCATTTCCCACGCCCCTGGGACGTCACATGGCTGGTGCATGTGACAGTACCCCCCCCACCAGGGCCGGCACCTGCGGGACCCGGCGGACGGGATACCCGACGACGGTAGTCCTGGATGAGGGCAGGGTCCAGGATGTGCCGCCCGGGAACCCATGACCACTCCTCCGGACCATAGCCCTCCCAGTCAACCAGATACTGGGTGCCACGGCCACGGCGACGCGAGTCGAGGATCCGTCGAACGGTGTAGACAGGACCACCGTCAATTATCCGTGGCAGAGGGGGAGCCGAAGCCTGGGGAGACAGAGGGGGGGAAAAAACAGGTTTTAAATGAGACATGTGGAAGACAGGGTGTATTTTAAGGGAGGCAGGCAGCTGGAGCCGAAAGGTGACAGGGTTGAGTCGGTGGGTGATGCGGAAGGGTCCGATGAACCTCGGGTTGAGCTTGGGGGAGTCAGTGCAGAGGCGGAGGTTTCTGGTGGAGAGGTAAACCCTGTCACCTACATGAAGGAGTCGTCCCGGGGGGTGCCGGCGACGGTGTTGTTCTGCATACCGGGTGTTGGCTTTCAGGATGGACTGGCGCGCTTGGCGCCAGAGTCGCCGGCACCGGCGGACCAACTGGTGGGCAGATGGCACCTCCACCTTCGGTTCCTGGTGTTCGAAAACCGGGGGTTGGTAGCCGTAGAATACCTCGAAGGGGCTGAGTCCAGTGGCTGAGGAGGTGAGCAGGTTGTGTGAAAGCTCGGCCCAAACAAGGTAGCGTGCCCAGGAGCGCTGCCGATCAGCCACGAAGCAGCGGAGGAAGCGTTCCAGCTGTTGGTTGGTCTGGTCCGTCTGACCATTAGTTTGGGGGTGGTATCCAGATGAGAGTCTGGCGGTGGCACTGATCAGATGGCAGAAGGCCCCCCAGAACCTGGAGGCGAACTGGGGCCCTCTGTCCGAGACGACGTCTTTGGGGAACCCATGCAGATGGACGATGTGCTCGAGGACCAGTTCTGCGGTCATTTTGGCCGTGGTGAGTCCGGTAAGCGCCACCAGGTGCACAGCCTTGGAAAAACGGTCCACGATGGTGAGGATGGTATTTTTCCCATCAGAGGTGGGCAGGCCGGTGACGAAGTCGAGGGCAATGTGTGTCCAGGGGCGGCGTGGCACGGGAAGAGGCTGGAGAGTGCCGGCGGCCGGTTGGTTCGTGGTCTTGGCCCGGACGCACACCGCGCATGCCTGCACGAAGCTCTTGGTGTCCGCAGTCACGGAGGGCCACCAGAAGGCTCGTTGTAGGAGTTCCTGGGTCGAGGACACACCAGGATGGCCCGCGAGCGTGGAGGACTGAGCCCACTGAAGGGCTTTGGAGCACAGGACAGCGGGGACATATAAGCACCCCGGCGGAGTGTTGGGTGGCGGTGGATCCGAGGCGTGCCCCTGACAGACACGATCTTCCAACCCCCACCGGAGCGGAGCCAGGATGAGTTGAGGTGGAAGGACAGTAAGACAGATGGAAAGTGAACTGTTCGAAGAACAGAGCCCACCGCGCCTGTCGGGGGTTGAGCTGTTTGGCCTGCTGGATCGTGACCAGGTTCTGGTGGTCGATTCAGACGGTGAATGGGTCACTGCCATCCTGGAGCCAGTGATGCCATTCCTCCAGGGCCCACTTGATGGCCAGCAGCTCACGGTACCCTACACCGTAGCGCCGCTGGGTGGGATTGAATTTCCTGGAGAAGAAGCCGCACGGGTGCAGCTTCTGGTCTGAACCTCGTTGCGAGAGGACAGCGCCTACGCCCACATCTGAGGCATCCACCTCGACAACGAATGGCTTCGCGGGGTCCAGGTGAATGAGAATAGGGGCAGTGGTGAACATGGAGCAGAGACGGTGGAAGGCGAGGATGGCAGGAGTGTCGAGTTGGAAGGGTCGAAGAGTGGGTTTGGTCAGAGCAGTGAGAGGTGCTGCAACTGCGCTGAAGCCCCGGATAAAGCGCCGGTAGAAGTTGCCGAACCCCAGGAAGCGCTGGAGCTGTTTAAGCGTCGCGGGTAGGGGCCACGAACACGCAGCATCCAGCTTCTGGGGATCCATGGCCACACCCTGGGGGGAGATGACGAAGCCCAGGAATGTGGTGGTGCGCTAGTGGAATGCACATTTCTCCAACTTGCAGTACAGTTGGTGGGCCAGCAGCCTCTGGAGAACTGCCCTAACATGCTGGGTGTGCTCCGCCAGTGTCCGCGAGTAGATCAGGATGTCGTCTAGGTAGGCAAAGCACCACTTACCCAGCATGTCGCGAAGCATGTCCGTGATGAAACGTGGAACACCGCCGGACTCTTACACAAGCCGAACGGCATTACCAGCGTCTCGTAGTGGCCGGTGGGGGTTATAAATGCAGTCTTCCACTCATCACCCTCTCTGATGCGGACCAGGTTGTAAGCACTCCGTAGGTCCAGTTTGGTGTAATACTGGGCACCAGAGAGAGCGTCCAGGGCGGTATTCATGAGCGGAAGAGGATGGCGGTTCTTCACCATAACACGGTTGAGCCCCCAATAATTGACGCATGGACGGAGGCCCCCGTCTTTCTTTTTAACAAAGAAGAACCCCGCGGCCGCGGGGGAGGAAGAGGGGCGGATGGTGCCATGGCGAAGCTCCTCAGCGATGTACTCGTCCAGGGCCTTTTTCTTCCCCGTAGTAAGGGAGTAAAGTCGGCCGCGGGACGGTATCGCGCCTGGCAGCAGGTCGATTTCCAGGTCTTAAGGACGGTGAGGGGGCAGCTGGACGGCCCGACGTCTGCTGAAGACCGCAGCCAGGTCGCGATACGGGACGGGAATGGCCTCATGATCAACATCGGGGCCTTGGACTCCCCCGAGCACGTAACGGCCCGATCGTGGAGACAGAGCTCCGAACAGGTCGGCCCCCATTGGAGGATCTTCCCCTGGGTCCACGAGATGAGGGGGTCATGTTGGAGGAGCCAGGGGTATCCGAGGATGACAGGTGGTGAGGTGAGGGAGGTGACGTAGAAGGAAAGGGTTTCCCGGTGGGCGTCGACAGAGAGAGTGAGTGGTTGGGCCTGGTGAGTGATGGGACCAGGTGACAGGGGCCGACCGTCGATGGCGGTAATGAGGATGGGCCGAGGGAGCGCCTCGAGTTTCATCCCCCGCTGGGCAGCAAACGCTGATCGACAAAATTCCCAGCCGCCCCCGAGTCCACGAAGGCTGTGGTCACGATCCGTCGGTGGCCCAGCAGAAGGTGAACCTGTACCGTGAGGCGGGAAACGCTCGGCTGGAGGGAGATAGCTGCAAGCGGACCAGATGAGTTCCTCCCCCTACTCACCTGGTCTGATCGTTTCCCGGACGGAGACGGCAGACGGCACGATGGTGTTCGGGGGAGGCGCAGTAGGCACAGAGGCCAGCGCAGAAGCATCGCTCCTTCTCCGTGGCGGACAGGGAGGCGCGGCCGATCTGCATGGGCTCCCCGGCTCCGGAGTGGGCATCCGAGGCGAGGAGAGGCCGAGAAGATAAGGCGAAGGCCTCGGGACTGGTTCTGGTCATGGGGGTCCCGAGCGGCAGGGCACGGCTGGTGGTTCTTGGGCGGGAGCTCATCCACAGATCCACCCGCATGGCGAGCTTGCGGACGGCCAGTTCGTCCTTCAGGCGGGAGGAGAGCCCCTCGTAGTAGGCCATCCGGAGAGCCGCGTCGCTCCAGGATGTCTGAACCGACAGAGTGCGGAACTCTGTGGTATAGCGGCTCACCGGACGGTCGCCCTGCTGCAGGTGGTAGAGTCAGGAGTTGACCTCTACCTCGCTCTCGGGGTGTTGGAAGGCGGCCCTGAGCTGTTCAGTGAAGTCGGGGTACGAATATGCTGCATCGCTATCCGACTTCAGGACCGCCATGGCCCACTCGGCTGCCTGCCCGGTGAGGAGGGACGTCAGAAGTGCGATGCGGCTCCTGTCCGAGGGGTAGCAGGATGGCTGGAACTCAAAAATAAGGGACAGGTTAGTGAGGAATACATCACACTTCCCGTCCACTCCATTCCACTTATCAGGCAGGGATATTTTGGGTAAATTAGAAGAGGGAGGAGGGGGGGGGTAAGGAGTAGCGGGGTTTGGACCGCCGCCTGGGGCATAGGATCCGCGGCGGGACAGCTTTGCTGGTCCCGTCGTAGTTGGGGAGCTCCGTGCGAAGCGTAGCCACCTCCTGCTTCAGGTTTACCAGCTATACCGCCTGCCGGTTCACCATATCCACCAGGCGAGCGAAATCCGCTGGGCTCACTGTGGACTCAGTCATTCTGTCACGGAGCAGACACGAATGGGACTGACAGGTCGCCCAGTGTTGCGTGAGGGAAGAGCCCAGTCGCACATTGGCATGAAGAGGCTGGTAAATCCACGCTTTTTGATCTGCGAACGCTCCAGAGTAAAGATTCCCACCAGGAATCAATGTTCGCACACGCACGCAGAAGGGTATAAGGACTTTGGGTTGAGGGTTTGGGGCTTATAGTACTCACGGTACCGTCGAGTTGAAAGTTGGCAAGACGCCAGGTTGGGACCCAATGACTGAATGCTGACTTAGTGCCAGCTTCCGGTTTTTATACCCTGCCCTGAGTCATTTCCCACGCCCCTGGGACGTCATGTGGCTGGTGCGTGTGACATGTTCTTGCTAAAGCATTTTTTTCCCTCAGTATATTAGGTCATATTTTTGATTGTTGTGACCATTACTGCACATGACCAGTGTAAAAACATTTATTAAATAAAGGATTCATTCACTCACAAGCCAAAATTCATATATTTTTAAAATGCTTTTACAGCAAAATGTGTGTGATTAATTTTGATTGTAATTGATTAAAAAACAAAAAATTAACGCATGACCCCGCCAAGTAATAATATAATACGATAATATTGTTGGGCAGCTAGTGGCCTAGTGGTTAGGGAGTTGCCCCTGCAAACAGAAGCTTGTGGGTTCGAATCCCATCTGCTAGGGTCATCACTGAGGTACCCTGCTCCCCGGGCACCCCTCATTGGTGGCAGCCCCCCCGCTTCACTTGGTAAATGGGTTAAATGCTGAGAAAGAATTTCACATTGTTCACACTGTGTGTTGTGTTCACGCATGACTTTACTTCTATATAATGAAATTAGAATTGTATCCATAATGATAAAGAGCAATAATAATAATAATAATAATAATAATGTTCACAGTAGTGGTGAATCAGAAGTCTGCCTTTAAAAGCTCCCTCACAGAAAGTTATTCCATGAAATCATTATGGTTGTGCCACCTGGCACGTGAGACATTGTTTTAGAAGAATTTTGAGAAGCGTTTGGTCCTTAAACAAAACCTTTTAATTATGGAGGGATACATGCAGCGTGTTGTGAGGCAAAATAGTCTCCAATAAAAACTACTATAGCCCAGATTCACCACTATTTTACCATCATCAACATCCATATAAACACTCAGAGACGTGGAGCTTCACTGTGGGTTGATGGTGAAAAAGACGACTGTATTTCTTTTGGAGACGTCTGGTTCCATTCACCTCCACCGTAATGACATCAGAGTCCTGAGCTGTGAATCTCTGAATGGCTGTGTTTACACTGAATAATGGGTGAAATGGTGGAATTCCCCTTTGTTTAACGAAGGTCTTAATGATCATAAAATGCCCTCCGGTGTACAATGTGAAATATTTTAAACTATGTTGTATTATTAAATGTGCTATTAGTGTATGTGCTATTCATTTGTGCATGTGTGTGTGTACGTGTGTGTGTGTGTGTGTGTGTGTGTGTTTGTGTGTGTGCAATTTTTCCCTCCCCTTCAGTTCACATACACACATTAAATTGTCACATTAGCTATTAGCACATTAGAGATATGCTGCTGTCACAATACAGGATCTGCTCTGAGCATCATGTCATCGTGGAGCTGCCAGATAAGCTGGGTATTAAGCCCTGATTGGCTGATTAGATTCCGTTTAGGTTTTAGCCGCTGGCTCGTCGAACATCACACTCAGCCTCACAACCAGTTCATTAGAGGAGAGTTGCAGCTGCGGTTTATCTTTTCAGGTTGACTGTGGCGGGACCTTTCTCTTCAGGCTGCTTTAACCCTGTAATACTCAGAATGTGTCAATTCCTAAATTTTAAAGTGTTACTATGACCAAGCTAAAGACTTTCACCATCACTACACTGGTCGTAAACATGCCTGCTCACCCTATACAACTTTGAACAGAAGCCTTTAGAGAGAGATTTCCTGGTTTAAAGAGTAGAGAAAAACCCTTCTGGTGATGCATCTTGAAGGTGAAAGTATCTATCTATCTATCTATCTATCTATCTATCTATCTATCTATCTATCTATCTATCTATCTATTACTGGATAATAATTACTAGGTAATAATAGAATAAAAAGTTGTAGAAAGAAAATTGAAGAAATTAAGAACTTGTGGCAATATTTAGGCAGGGAAGCCCTTTTAATTTACTGTTCTCCTTTAATAGCATACAAAACCTTAAGACTGGTATAAAGCAAATAGAATTTTTGTTTCTAAACAAAGCAAGCAAATACATTAAGAGAAATGTACTTGTGATCTTTTAGTGGCCTTTTTATTACCACTTTTGAATAAGTTTATGAATACAACCAACAATAAGGGCAGCGTGGAGGTTGTTTTATATAGCAATAGCAAGCACAGTACCTCACAGAAAGCTCTGTTTCCATATGCTGACCCATTTTTAGTATGATCAGTATGGACTTATATGCACAACCACCCTTGGACAGATTTTAACTAAGATAAATACTCTGAATGGATTGTTAACAAAACATTAAGACACATAAAGACACTCTCCTGAACAGCATTACACATTTCAGAACTGCTTGATCTGCTACTCTACAAAACACTTTCTCCTGTCTGTCACTGTTTATCAGCACACAGCTAAACAGCTTAGCCTCAAAGCGGTGTGCTATCACTCAGTGTAGAGAATAATCTTAACATCAGAATGGCCTCAGTGCCAAACAGTCTGCTTTATGAATGTAGAAAAATTGTGTGTACAGTGCTTTTGTGTGGTGTGGTGGAGATGAAAAGTAAGGGAAAGGAAGGGAAGGTAAAGAAAGGAGAGAGAAGAGAGGAAAGAGGGGAAGGGAAAAGAAAGGAAAGGAGGTGAGGAGAGAGGGGAAGGCAGGGGAAAGGAAAGGAATGGAAAGGAAATAAAAGACAAGGAAATGAAAGGAGAAGAGGAGAGATTGGGAAAGGAAAGGAAAGGAAAGGAAAGGAAGGGTTTGATTAAAAGTTTGGCATGTTAATGTCAATAATAAAACAATTCTGTCAATTAGATTCATTCACTTTTTCCCTAAACAAATTGCGGAGGAAAACAGACCGACAGTGAAGAACCCCCCATCACACACACACACACACACACACGCACGCACGCACACACACACACACACACACACACACACACACACACACACACACATACACGCACATTCATATGCACAAACACACACACATGCACATGCACACTCATACACACATTTACACAGACACACACACACACACACACAAACACACATACACACATACATACACTCACACACAAATGCACACACACACATACTCATATGCACAAACACACACACACACAGACACACGTACACATACATATACAAGTATGCACACACACAACACTCAAACAACAATACTAATAATAATCAGCATCACTTTATTCTCTTCATCATAATCATCATCACCCTAAGAACCTCACAAGGACAACAATAACGATAATAATAATAATAATAATAATAATAATAATAATGTATTTCATTTCTGTAACACCTTTCCCAAACTAATTTTTGCTTCAGTAATGGATCACGCATAGGGGTGAAAGTACCTAAATTTATTACATAAATTATTAGAGTGAAAATGACTTTAATGGGCAGATATTTAGTATTTGTGTTTTCTGAGCAGTCAACATGCCCTGTTAGGAAATAACAGATCAAGCGAAGGCAGAATGAACCCTCATTCGTCACCAGCCTGCTCCAGCCTAATGAGAGAGAGAGATGAAGCGTCTGGGCGAAAGTGCAGAAGAACGAGTGCGGGTCAGTCTGACAGACTGGCAGCTGTGCTTTAAATACACTTTTTCTTCAAGATATGTTTTGGTCATTTTCTCGAATGACAGAACAGTCCATTTGCAAAGGCAGAATGCAGAGCTCCCTGGTGTTACAGTGAGGAGCGGCGACCAGGTCAACGCGGCTCAATTTCACCGCTAATGCTGGAATCACGACTTGTCTGCGCATGTCAAAATGATTTGTGTGGCTCATCTCTGCTTACCTGCCATTAAGACTGATATATGTAAATGAGCCCCATTCTGATTGGCTGCCCTGTATTGCAGAAGTGCAGTCTGGCTAAAACACTCCTTAAATCAATTGTGAATGGGCAAGGCTAAATTGCTGGAGAATGAATAGCTGGATAAATAGCTATCATGTCTAAACATATATATATATATATATATACACACAAGCCCAAATCAGAAAAAGTTGGGACAGGGTGGAAAATGTGAATATGCACTGTAGAGGGAGGAATGCCCAAATCTTTTCTATCTTTCCTTGAGAAACGTTTTTCTTCATCATTTCAAAGATTTTTGCCCGCACTTGGTGGCAAACTGGCGATCCTCTGCCCATCT
>JBBJLS010070242.1:0-12119 GCA_037577275.1 Bryconaethiops microstoma
ACACAACCAGCTCACGTTCAGAAACTCTCCTCTCACCTCACACCTCAGGATCAGAGCACACGGAGGAGTGGACACAGTTATCCTTAAGACAGCTGGAGGAGTTTTAAAACACACACACACACACACACACACACACACACACCCCTTAAGTTTAAACACAGCCTACTCTCACAACAAAGAAATCAGTATCAAAAAACAGCCATTCAAGAAGACAAAACACATGTGACATGTTTACACTCACATAGCAAAGAAAATGTGATGTTACACCTCTTAATCTCTCCATTGCTGACAACTGTCTCCTCCTCATAAATCCTACCTGTGGCAATAAGACTGTACAACTCTTCCTTGCTCTGTAGGTGATTCTCAGGACACTTTCTTCTCACCAACCCCTCTACCTGCAAAACAACATATGAAATAAAAAAGGTGTATATTATTGTATCCAATAATTCATTTTTAATTATATTGATATAACTTACCAGGGCGGCATAGTGGCGCCTGGGTTAGCACTGTTGCCTCACAGCAAGAAGGTCCTGGGTTCGACTCCTGGGTTGGGCGCGGGGTCTTTCTGTGTGGAGTTTGCATGTTCTCCCTGTGACCACGTGGGTTTCCTCCCACCACCAAAAGTTGAACACACTAAATTGCCTTTAGGTGTGAATGTGAGCGTGAATGGTCGTCTGTCTCTGTGTGTGGCCCTTCGACGTGCTGGCGACTGTCCAGGGTGTATCCTGCCTTCGCCCGTAGCAGCTGAGATAGACCCGAGTGCGGGACAAAGGGGTAGATAATGGATGGATAAACTGACCAATAAATGCACGCTGAAGAAGCATCAACACGGGAAAATACCCTGTTCTTAAAAAGTGCAACGTGTTCTGGCATGAGAGAGAAATACACTAGGGGTGTATGACTTGTTTTCCTGTTTTCAGTAACTCAGCTGTACCGATTCAATAGAATCAGGTTCTTTGTGGAATGTGTGCAGTGTTTTGAAAAAAATATTAGCGTGTTGTAAACAGTTAGAGTCTGCCTGCATTACAGAGAAGAGAGGAGACACAGCAGAGCCTCGTGTTGTTCCGAACATGGAGGCAAATTATGAGTTTAATTGTGAATCAACGAATCAGTGAAAAAAGGGAAGCTTTCAGTCTACACCACTTTATTTCTCATGGTAGATGAATAAGAAAGACACAGCCTCTGGGGTAATACACATTTCTAAACGGAACTGAGAACGTCTTATTCTTTATCACAATGCCAGGTTTAACAGCTTTGCTAGACAGTATTTTCAGAGTAATTCTACAGAGGTTTTATTTGGCTTTTATTTAGACTTTATATTTTATATTGTTCTTCTCTGTGCAGTCATAACAATCAATTTCCTCCAGGATGAATAAACTTTTCTGATTCTGATTTTAATGTACAGTAAACCCCTGCTTATTCGCGGTTCAGCAGGCGTGGCTTCAATCATTCGCATTTTTTAAGAGTAATGTATTAGGCTAAGTTTAAAATGAAAGTGTTTTGAGACCATATTTGGGGGCATTTTTAGGGTTTACACTTTAAAAATAGGCATTTTTAGCCATTTTTTGTACCATATCACAGATTGGCAGTTTTTCACTAATCGTGGGGTTTCTTGGAACATAACACCCATGAATGTCGGGGATTTACTGTATAACAAAGTTCCACTTCTGTTTTGACATCTTTAAGAAAGTTTAAAAACATTCTCCAGCCAAATGTCACCAACCATCTGCCAAAAGGATGATGATGTTGTAACAATTGAGATTTTCAACCTAAACAGTGATAATAAACAGTGATACCACTGAAATGGAATGTTTTAGTATTGACAGATGCAGATGGGTTTTTTTTTTCTTTTAAAAACTACCAACAATTTAAATGACATATTTTTAATTTGTGGTTTGCGGGGGCTGCTTGTTATCCTCTTCTACGGCGGTGAAGAGGACTTCTGCAAAACTTTCCGGTTTTGTGAAGGCACACGGCAAAAAGTCCACCCTCGAAATATCAGCTTCCTCCTAAAGAAGCAGACACAAGTTCAGTGTTATTAAGTCAGTATAGACAATATGTGTCCTCTAATCTAGGGAGACAAATTAAAGTGTACAGTTTAATTGCTTGATTACCTGAAGAAGTGAGGTCACATCACATAAACGCTCTGTAAAAAGAAAGTGAGATCATTTTAAAAAGAACAGAAGTAGTTTCTAAAATTACATTAGGACTTTCTTGCTTTGCTGGTTAAGCCATTCAGCTGCAACAATGTTGAGCTGGTCAGTTTAAATTTCTCAAAAACGACTCATTAAAAAGACATTTCACTGAAAATGGAATTAACACAATTCATTCCTTACCCAAAACAAAGTTAGCTGACTAAAATATGTCTGGTGTTTGAAGTTTGGAGTTATGAGGCTAATTCAGTGGAAAATCCAATAATATTTTGGATGACACAGATATTCACTGTATTTTAGCTACGTCATATTTCCACTGCTTTGGACACCAAACATGTCTTAGTTGACTGATTATGTTTGGGGCAAAAAGAATATTTTGAATTTTGTTGAACTACATCTTTAATATGGATGTATAAGAAGGTACAAAGCTTTTAACTGTATAATTACAATAGAAACCTTCTTCTTTCCATCATGATATTTCCATTACTACACACAGCACCTTCCAAACCCTGATTAAGTCAGATTATATCATTTACACATAATATAGTATCAACATCATCAAATCACACTTCAAAATACATACATTAAGATCATCGTGTATGTCTGTAACACACTGTCATTATGTCCTGGATACTGACAGTAATGTTGACAAAGAACTCCAAAGTGTTAAAAGAAGTTCACCTTTAATGTGACTCATTAAAATGCAAGAATTACCGTATTTGCAGATGCATATTAAAATGATGCACAAAACAGGGAATAGAATAAGTGCAAGTCCAGCAAAGTACAGGATCTGTGAAGCATCTACACGACTGTTGTCTGGACATCTGTCCGTTGTCCGGTTGCGGTATTGTTCTAAAAAATACGTTTACAAAACATGAAATGTGTAAAAGATCGATTTGTCATTTATAAGAGAGTATTTGTGTTCATGTATTTAATTGTCGCTAAACCAAATGAAACAAAAAAGAACAAACAATTAAAAAGCTTTATTCCACTCAGACAGCAAAGGGTGAAATTACAAATATATGCAGGGTGTGAGGAATAAGCAAATTCCACAAATCAGAAACTGGACACGTCTTTGTGTCTGTGTTTGAGGTTGGGAAAATAGGAATATGTGTTTGTATAGTATAGTATAGTATAGTATGTTGGCGTGAACAACATTTTAAACACAGGCGCCATCATTTCTAATCAACAAAGCAGCAAACTGGCAAAAACCTCTTACAATAATGAATAGATGACCAGTGATAATCTTTTTTAGATACAACATTAGCCCACTGTTTCTTTAAATCTCTCCATCACATGTTGTATTTCACAGAAAGAAGCACAATAACAAATTAAGCCGTGAATGAAAGCAATGAAAGGTACAACAGTGCGTCACTGAGTGAACAGACACATTGACACCCACTGTCAGAAACCTCTCGGTGATTGATAGCTGTTTTGGTGTCTTTACCACTGAATGTAATTAGATGAGAGCAGCCATATTGCCTGCCCAAGCCAAACAGTTGGTCAGAACCATCTGTAGATGACGGGAATTAAAACTGACGGTGACACAATCAACACTCTGGGATTAGTTCTCAAAAATCCAATACAGTGGATGAGTCCAAATTAAATCAAATTCATTGTGATCCAGGGATTCAGGGAACATAGTTCTCTCTAGGACAGAAGGTTCAAACATTATAAGAAAAAACGTGCTCTGAAATTTGACCAGATGGTGATGTTACAGGGAATGACAGAATCATGCCAAATTTGGTGTCTGGATACTTTGGACTGTGCTCTGTGAGGACACACAATCCACAAAAATCCATATTGAGCTTCTATGGTTGCCACAGGAAAGAAGTAAAAAAAACAAAAACAAATGTCCGACATACAGGGTTCAAAACTTTCCCGCAAGGGTTCGCCTTTAAATATAATTCCATTCACCAATTTCCAAAAGTATAATTATGTCAAATTCTAGCAATTACAGCGCTTGCCCCCTAATAAAAATAAACTGGCCCCTTAAAGTAATGTGTGAACGCACCACAGCACAGCACACAGTGTGAACAGTGTGAAATTCTTTCTCTGTATTTAACCCCTTCACCAAGAGAAGCAGCGGACTGCAGCGAAACAGTACCCGGGGACGGTACCTTGCTCACGGGTACCTCAGTGGTGCCATTAGCAGTCATGCGATTCAAACCCACAACCTTCTGATCACAGGGGCAACTCCCTAACCACCAGGACACCGAATTAGTGTATTTGTTTGATGTATTCGTGTTTATATTTAATTTGGTAATGGCATGATTAATATTGCAGTTGAGTGCATCTTTAGCAGCTAATAAGAAATCCCCATAAATCTCACCTGTAATGTTCACATGTGCCTCTGATGATCCGTCTTCATTTGAAACCCGACAGGTGTACAGGCCACAGTGTGAGCTGTGTGGGTTGGACATATTTATGGTCATCTCTGTCCCATTGAAGGAGATCTTTGGGTCCTCTGGCAGCGACAGGCCATCACACAACCAGCTCACGTTCAGAAACTCTCCTCTCACCTCACACCTCAGGATCAGAGCACACGGAGGAGTGGACACAGATATACTTAAGACAGCTGGAGGAGTTTTAAAACACACACACACACACACACACACACATACACCTTAAGTTTAAACACAGCCTACTTTCACAACAAAGACATACACACACACAGTAACAAAAAATAGCCATTCAAGAAGACAAAACACATGTGACATGTTTACACTCACATAGCAACGAAAACGTGATGTTACACCTCTTTATCTCTCCATTGCTGAAAACGGTCTTCTCCTCATAAATACCTTCATCATCTGCTGTCACATTAACCAAAAAAAGCCTCATATTCTGTGAATCTAAATGTGTTTTTTCACAATCTGACCAGCATGAAACACTGATTCTGTTCTGAACATTATATAATAGTGTTTTTTTGGAACTTTTATATTTAGTCCATTCCACTTGTAACACATTTTGTTGGTGTGCGTGGCATCTGTGGAGCTCCACTCGACTGCCTATCGCTCCGTACACTTTCTTCTCAGCAACCCCTCTAACTGCAAAACAATGTATGAAATGTAAACTTTTTTATTATTGTAATAAAATAAAAGCATGTTAAATAAAAAAAAAAAAATTTAAAATGTACGTAGAATTGCAGGTGTACTACATACTGTTCGTTATCTTGTGTAAAGCATGAACACATACTTACCAACAAATCGCCACAGAAGCATCAAAATGACAAAGTGACCTCCAGGCATTATAAATATAATCCTGAGAAACATAAGTCTTCCTACTCAGCCAAATCCATAAAACTCCAAATCCATTCCTCAGCACCAAGAACCTCAATCACTGTCAAGGCCCTAACATTTTGTCTCTGCCGTGTGTAGGAAAGAGAAACTCTAATGGTAAGCAATCAAAGAGGAAGAGCCCAACCTACATGTGTTCCAGCACACACTCTTGAGTGTGAGCTGCTACACCATGTGGTTTCAAACATCTCTGATGAATCAGACAAGGGAAATGCCTTCAATAGGGAAATAAATTTTTATTGGTAAATGTTACTGTCTGAGATTCTTCAGCACATGGTTAAATAACAGCCTGGCTGGCCACTGTTTATGAACAAAAGCGTACCAATAACACACAAATAACACACACACAATCAAGGTGGATATTTTACAAAAACAAAGAAAATCTTTAAAGCAACTTATACATGCATTTTCTTAAGCAACAAAAACCTGCAGACTGCTGAGAAGTCAAAGTAATGCTGACTGTTATTATAAGTCATGACCCTTAGAAAAGCACAACAGGATGTTCATGCATGAGGAAGAGAGGAGGTGCGCTAAAAACAGTGCTCCATTTGTACATAGGAGAAGAGAGGGTGGACTGGCTCTAAAGAATTAAGAGCAAATTTGAATTGTCCTTGTAGGTGGGTGTATCACTCTAATGTCAGTGTCTCTGCTTCTGCTGTAGCAGTGCGTAGAGCAGATGAAGTGTTGGACTTGTGGCCCTCAGCCAGAGCTTTAAAGTGCTAAACACAAAGAGAAGGTTCAATACTCAGTGACACAATCTCATGAACAGTCGTGGAAAAACAGAATTATATGCAAAAATTTCCAGTTGCATTCAAAAGATGCAGGAAATATCAGCCTAAATTAACACAATAAGTAAACTTCAGAGAGAGCAGCTAGTAGTGCATGTATGTTTCTCATATTTTCAAACATATTGTCACAGTGGACACATACCCTATTGTGTTAACTTGTGTTAAGCACCTTAACTGTAAACAAGTAAAACGTTTGTCCAAAAGGACCTGCACCATTGTACTGAGCTTAAGAACATATAACCTTATTTTTAATTTAATGTCACAGAATCTATTCTGAAAAAGAAGTCAAACAGGCTTTCCCTTGACACAGATACACGAGTGCTTCGTTCCTTTTTTTAGTTTAACTTGTATTTCTTTAAATTACAATATTTAATTTTAGTCTGTTTAGTCTGGCAAATGAACATGATTCGACATAGATTGCTGTTTGGTAGCTATTTCTGTACTGCAGAACTTAATGTCAAAAGTCAGAACTTGACATGTCATAACCGAAGCAGCATGTTAAACAGAACTTTTACATCATTGCACCTTTTGGTCATATGCTTTCAAATAACTGGGTAGCGAATGCAGTTACACACATTCACCACCAGTGGGACAGAAATAAGAATCAGCTTTCTCTTGAAATATGGTAAATGACAAAAATATTTAGCCTCTGCCACATGTTGTTTTGATTTTGACATCTGAGAATCCAAATACATTTACAGCCATTCCTACAGAATGAGTCAATCCAAACAATTTACATATACAAGGGAAGTAATTAACTATTAAAAAAGCAAGAGTAGTATCTTTTAAAAATACTAACCTGGGAGTTTTTGAATTCAGAATAGAGTGTAAATAGGACATGGAGAGACTGGATTCGGTTCTTATACACTGGGATATCCAGGATACCTGTAGAAATGAACCTTATTACATTAAGTGAGAGGACTTTGAAAATATCCTACAAAAAACTAAAAGATATCAGTTCAGCTCACCACATATTATGTCGATGTAATCTGCCAAATCACAGTTAATATCTGCTGTAGGGAGGTTCACCTAGGAGACAGAGAGAAAAAAGGCTATTTAGAAAGCTGTGCAAATACAGATCTACAGTAAACTGATCTAAGCTTATGTCAGCTAGTGAAGTACTAAAACACAGGCAGTACAATCTATTAACATGCAGTTGACTTGACATGTATGAGGTAAGAGGTGAACAACAAAATAAAGTTTTACTAATTAAAAATACTCAGTCTAACCTTGCCCAAAAGCTCCTCAAACTCAGCTGGCCACTCCTGCATCAGGGTATCAATATCTGGCATTGGTCTGAGGGAAACAGAAACTCAATAATGTCCACTTGTTTGGCAGCAGGAAAATTCATTAATGTTTAAAGGACGGGTCAAGACACAGCACTTATGTGCCCCAGAGCACACAGTGTGTTTGTATATGCATGTGTGTGCCTGGTGAAACCTGACAGATGTAATGTACAGTGTTTAAGCGTATGTGCTTGCCTGGTGTAGTGCACTGTAGCTGGTGGCTTGGAGCGGTGAAGTTCACTGATGCTCTCTATCCAATTATCTATGGCTTTTGGGCTCTTCTGCGGGTTCTCAATGCTCTTCACTTTCACCTCCTATAAAAGTCATTGAGAATGTAGTTATTCTGATTGTCTGATCTAGAATGCTCGTATTAAGCATATTTAATATGTAGGTTCATCAAGAAGTAAAGTTTTTTTCTTTTTCAACACAATTTAATAAACAGATGTGAAGATGTTCTGTAGTTTAGATCAGCACAAAGAAATTACAATAATTATTTCAGCAAGGATAGGGTGAGACAGAGCAGAATTATGGACAAAACTTTAGTCTAAATAAAACTTAAACTGAAGTGGTTTGATACAATCTGCAGTTCAAATCCATGTAAAGGCTCACTGGCTTTGTGAATAGTGGATTCCACAGCATCTGTGCACACATAGCATTTCACCTTCCAATATATTCATGGAGCAGCTGTAAATATGTTAAAATAAATTAAAAAAAACACTCATATAGCCAGAAATAACAAAGATTAAACAAACATCCATAGGCTGTGAGTAGCACTTCACCCAAAAGCTACATAAATTACACACTGATCACCATTAATATTGTCCTAAAAAGGGGTGAAATTGACTAATAGCTGCAAAAACAGATGGATCAATAAATTAATTTGGACACTTTCTCATTCTTGCATCAGCATTTACCAGTCACAAAAGCAAACAGCACTTTTCTAAAGAGCATAACCTTTAAAAAAATGCTGTAAGACCAGTCAAAAATTAATACATAATAGTGTAAATAACAGTGTACATAATAGTCAATATACAGAAAGGAATCCATTTCAGTCACATCCTAAATTACAATTTCAATGCATGGAAAGAATGCTCGACTTTTTTTTTGTACATTTGTACAGTGTAAACAAAGGCCTGTATACACATTACACAGTGAGATGTTCATGTCCAAATCCATATCCATGACTGCATACTGTACTTAAAAAAAATGAATAATGCATGCATGTGTGTCCACTCACAGTCACATTATGTTGTTTGCTGTTTTCTGAGAGCCACAAGGAGAGCACGGTAGGGTCAGACTGCTTAGCACATGGCTCATCTAGCACAAACAGTCCCAGACCGTCTGCTTTCCCGTCATGCCGAGGAACCTGGTCAGCACAGACAACATTTTTTAACAGTACAACACATACACTGGGAATATAACTGCCTAGTAAAAAGATTAAGAATAAGATTAAGATTATAATGGTTAAAAATGAAACTGTGTTATCCCTGTAGTACTAGAATGATATCTGTTTTGATCTTGTTTTCAGCAGTGTTTGTGATCATAATTTAGTAATGAGTCTTATTATTTAGTCTCAGATTACTGGTTCAGGTACTCTAAATTTTGTCTCTTAAATAATAATGATCCTAAAATGGCTACATCTCCAATAAGCACAAACATGCACGAAATATGTCAGGTAAAAAGGAAGCTGCAAATAACATTAATTTGTGATGTAATGTACTATAAGGCATTATTTTTGTAAAAACAAGATATAGTTAATTTGTCAGGACTTACTTTGAGGAAAGCATCAATATCTCCTACTGCTGGGATGAAGTCAGGAATAAAAGGTTTCAGTTTATGGTCCAATTCTATGGTCTGTGGCGTGTATCTGAAAGCAAAATCCACAGTTCCCATGAATATGCTTGTGAGAAGACAGTGAGAAACTCTTGCATGTGTGTTTCTAATTCAGTCATAAATCATGAGATTTGAGTAGTGATACATGGTTTGTGTAGGTGTGTGTACAAGTACAAGCTGCTTACCGTGTAATGTATTGGAAAAGTTCTTTAATTTCTGCTGTAACACGAAGATGGTCATAATCTGCTGGATCATATGCTCTGTAAGCAAATATATCCATATGCATTTGTCAGAACATGCACAGTCAATGAGGTATTTCACACTATTCATTAAAATTAGGTGTAGGTGTATAGGGCTAGAGCATACGGCTGTAGGCACTAGCTTTTATTGAGACCTGTGGTTTACCAGGCGTTAAAATATGATCTGACAAGAACCAATGAGCTAACATAATCACTTAACCTAAGCATAATATAATACCAGCTGTGACAAATACAAGGGACAAGACACTGTGAACCTTTTCAAGTTAAAAGTTTAACACATACAAGATACACAATGGCGGTCTCTATCTGCCGCTGACTGGGATATCACATAAACTCATCACAAAAGGAGTCTCCCCAGCTTCCCAATAGTGTGAATCACAGTGGAAAAAGCTTTGAGATCTCTATAGCGGCAGCTGTTAAATTGTGCAGGGTCCTTTGTTTTTAGAATTATATTTATGGCACATTAACATAAAACTACGATTCATTATTTTTGTACTGTAGGGCCATCACTCGAAATTGATCAAATTGGTTCTATTAGTGCAACATATTGGCAATGTTTTGACAAAAAATGACAAATTGTGTTTCTACTCAGGTTATTCATTTTTGTGTGAGTACACCAACTGACAGACAAAACACTGCCTCCTAAACCTACAAAACCAGTTGTTCTGATGTGATAAAATATGTCCATCTTTCTCCTCAGGTAAAAGTAGCTAGTAAACTTTACACTGAATAGACTTCCAAACATCAGATCCACTAATGTTCATCACAGCTGAAATTTATTAACAGTGTTTAAAGAAGTTATGATGATTTCATTTTGTAGTTAATTATAAAAGCATTGTTCCTACCCTTCAGGAGCCAAACTTGGCTCTCCCTCCTCTTCATCGGACTCTGTCTCATCTGAGTCGTCATCGTCGTCTTCCTCCTCCTCTTCCTCGTTATTTTCACTAACTCCTCGTGGACTAACTGGTGGCACTTTCTTTTTCTGATCAAAATTTTAATGCAAATATAAAACCCCATGCATTTGAACATTTTTACACTATAAGCAATGCTTAAATCAGATTTCAGACTCCAAATGATGCATTTACCTTGGTGTCTTCTTCATATTCATCGCTGCTGTTATTGGCCATGTTATTCAACTGCTGTCTGCTCTTGTCCCTGAAGACTGAAATCACAAGATGTTAGTTGCATGCTGTATAATTGGTAGACAAAAGTAAAGCAGTGAAAGCAGTACCTGTTTGACGAGGGGTTGGTGTGTACAAACTGGCGACCTCTTCTGAATCGTTGATGTCTAGCGTCTCGTCGAATGGCTGGTTGGTTGTGACCTGGGTCTGAAAACAAGAAGCACAAAAAGGTGAAGTAATCTTGGCAATCTACCTAGCCTCATAAAACAAACCAGACAGACTGGTATAAACTAAGGTGGCCCCTTATGAACACATCACAGCACACAGTGTGAACAATGTGAAATTCTTTCTCTGCATTTAACCACTTTACCAAGTGAAGCAGTGGGCTGCCAGTGACGCAGCACCTGGGGAGCAGAACTTAACTGTTTACTAGATTATGTAAAGCAATGCATGTTTCCTTCCTAACACCCAAAAACTCCCATTAACAAAAATGTCATGACATTAACTAGTCATCAAATCGAATAACAACTCGTTTTATAAAAATGCTCAGTGCCTTGACCCTAAAGTCGAAGTGTGGATCGAAATGTCTAATCATAAATAAAGGACTTAACATCTTAATTTTCGAAAGCATCAACTGTTCATCCACCAAATCAGCTAGACTGAATGTTAACATTAACTGGTAGTTTAAACCTTTGCTCAATTGTTAAACACTCAACGTAGCTAGCTTAGCCTAGCAAGCATGAACCAGAAAAAAAAACTGGGGGAGTTGGCTAGTTTAAGTGTTTTTAAGCACTACTCATATTTATTTTGTGCAACAAAGAAGAGAAAAATGCATTAAAAAACTAATTTAATGTCTGTTTTGTACATATTTGCTCTAAAGGTGTCTAAAAACAAACCTTATGTCTCTCAAACCTCTCCATGTAAACAGACGGTGTACCGTTACCCAGGGAGACCGATCTCGCGATATTTCAGCCGAGACTGTGGCAAAATCCCAAAACACCATGTGGGACTTGTAGTGCATGGATACGCATGGCTCGTGCTTTATGACACTTTTAGTTCTCTATAAAGGAAAAAAGGAGTAATCTGGGATTCAGCCTTGGTCGGAGTGACAGAGTCTTTGCAAATAAATCAGTATCAGAATCAGAATTGCGTTTATTGGTCAAGTATGTGAGCGAACACATACAAGGAATTTGATTCCGGCCGATGGTGTCTCTCAAGCACAACACTATAAAACACAACAATGCGTAAAAGACACAATGTACAATCTAAATACATAATATGGATTTAAATGTATAAATATAAGGATAAATGTTAATGTATATAAGTACTATTTATACATATATAGTTATACTATTTATACATATATGGTTATACTATTT
>JBBJLS010070243.1:0-12117 GCA_037577275.1 Bryconaethiops microstoma
TCAGGAACCCAGTGGTGGTGTGCTGGAGGTAGGATTCGAACCCACGACCTCTTGGTCCAGAGGCAAGTATCCTACTACTGGTCCACCACCACCCCAAAAGTTTGTATGGCTTCACATAACAGTGAAGCCATACAAACAAGTTCAATTTTTTATAGCTTTTCTATTTCAGCTGGTTTACTAAACCCATAGCTAAGTTAATGTTCCACTACAAGTGAAATAACATAAATTGACGACTTGGTGGGTTATTTCAGTGTTTGATATCGGTTTGTATCCATGTAGTAGCCTGTTAGCTCTGTGTTTTTTGTTTTGTTTTTAGCCCCT
The DNA here is from genome assembly GCA_037577275.1 of Bryconaethiops microstoma. Classification (NCBI taxonomy): domain Eukaryota; kingdom Metazoa; phylum Chordata; class Actinopteri; order Characiformes; family Alestidae; genus Bryconaethiops; species Bryconaethiops microstoma. Next base: position 322 of record JBBJLS010070243.1, read on the forward strand.
CAGGTATACTGACCAACCTAGGCCAAACAAATGAACTTTTCCCTTTGTGTACACGTTACTTATCTCTTAGCATCTCATGCTTAAGCATTTTAAAGAAAAAAGCAGACTTGCAAAATTGTACTGGCCTGGGGAGAGTTTTTAAGTGTGAAGCTGGGCATGGTTTTGTGATCTTTATAGCCTAGCATGCAGTGCAACCGTAGTGTACTGACAGTGTTCAACATTAGTCATTGTGTTCAGTTTGTTTTATATCTTTGCTCTTTATTTCTAGCATTTTTAAATTGTTAAACATGTATGTATATATTCCAACATTACTGTTATAATGTCTGTTACAATTTCAGCGCCACTTTCCCGTTAAGTATAGAGTCCTGGGCATACAGTCATGCTGTTTACAAATTAAAGAGGTGGCAGCAGCTTGTTATTGCTGTTATCTCTGGTTTCATGCTAAAAATGTTTTAAACCTGTGATCAGTCAGCCTTGGGTTAAATAACTAGCTAGTGTGCTGCAGCTAGCAAACAAATCTAAAAAAAAAAAAGCGGTGTTTTTGTCATGATAGTTAAGTCATTATGGTGTTTTGAGTACCCTGCATCAAGTAGTTCTTCTATAACTTCTTTTATTCCAGCCATCATAAGTGTGTGTACATAAGTACTTCATTTTGTTCTATATATAACAGACCATAACATATCAAATAGATACACTGACATACTTTTGTACATACAGTATGTAAGTAAATGTCTGCATATGTAATTATGCATCTGTTTTCAGAGATTGGTCAATTAGGAGACCCATGGAAACACCACAAGACAGGTTACCATCAGTCTTCTGCAATTATAAATACAGGAGCCATGCCACAAATGAGTGGAACACAAACTAAGTGTAAAACAGGGACGGCTGCAGAACAGTTGATGTAAAGAGGCCACTGCGTGCATATCATGTAATAAACCAGCTCAATTCATTTATTTAAAAATATTCTGAATATATGGTATTTTTGATATGAAGATTTATTTGTGAGTTCCACACATAATAGTTCTCTCTAATACAACCTTGTTATTCAATTCGATACGAGTTTTCCAAATCTGTCGTAGCATAAATAATATTGCAAGATGGTAGATCAAGCTCCACTTGCCACACATTCCAACAGTAGTTAAGGAACTGTTTCCTATTCAGTTCTCAGTGCTTTATTTAGTTTTATTTTGTGACTGTTGTATTATTTTTTGAGGCTGAGATCTATCATAAAAATGGCCCATTTCTACACCGGGTGAAAAGGGACCATTATAAGCAATAAGGTATTGACGATACATAAAGGACTTATGGATTTTTTTAAAAAGCAAAGCAAGTGACAAATGGAATAAAACAAACATTTTTCACCTGGCTTAAATTGGTGGTTGTAAACAAGGTAGATGATAGAAGAGAGAAGCAGAAAAGAGAAATGAGAGACAGTAGAAAGAAATTGAGACAGAGTAAGTGAGAAAGAGAGATACAGAGAAAGTGAGAGAGAGACAGAATCTCAGAAATGCCTCAACCAATGACCTTGTATGACAATACCCAGAAATTAACCACAGTTAGTGCAGCGAGTCTGTGGTTAACTCTAACTCTTACGTAAGCCTAGAAAATATGTTCATTTAATTTATTCAGTTTTACATCCTTTTAAGGTTAGAGGTGTCTGAACAGTGCATTCTTGTGCTATTCCAGATGCCAAGGAAGGCAGATATCCAGGCTTCTTGTGAGACAGAATGGGATTCTTTCCAAGAACAGATACTCTGATTCGAATACTTTGAAAAGAGAGCTGCTATGAATACTTTGACAGCTGCTAACTTAACAAAGCATGTTCTCATCTTTGTATTCGCAGTGCTTATCTGAAAAGCAAAAACACAGTTTGGTCTGTTGCTCAAATGTCAGACACACATGGTACAACACGGTTGTGGGTTTGAATCCCAGGACTGCTAGCGGCACCACTCAGCAAGGTACCCTCCCCATGAGCAAGGTACTGCCCCCACACACTGCCCGGGCGCCTCCCTTTGGTGCCAGCCTGCTGCTTCACTTGGTGAATGGGTTTAATGCAGAGAAAGAATTTCACTTTGTTCACAGTGTGCTGTGGTGTGTTACTTTACTTTATAGGTCAGGGGTCCATGCAGTTAAAGCAGTGTAATCAGAGCAGTGTAGTGGCCTAAACTCTGAACATAGTTTGCTGTCTTTTCGTAATTTGCTTTGAATCCATCAAGCCATCAGTCCAACACTGAATTAGACTTTGTTATAAGTTAGTCACTGTCTTGGAAGCAGGGTATGGGTCGTAACAAAAGAATGTCAGAATGGCAGAGCCGTTTCCCTCGGCCACAGTGAGGTGGGATGGGGTGGGGGTCTTGTCTTTTTAGGAATGAGTGTCAGATCACCTCTGCTTGTTACCGTGTTGTTAAGCTATTGTTTCATGGAGTGATGTGAGGAACAAACATGAATGCTCTTGAGAGAATTTTTTATCAGTGAATGGAAGTAGAGAGATGTTGCTAAATGGTGTGTGAAGGATCAGAGACCTAGAAGTCCTGTAGGAGCATTATTCTGAAGAAGTCTTAAAACTGCCATGTAAAAATAAAAAAGCCTATTTTTCCATTCTGGTTTGGAAATTGCTGTGGTGTAGGTTTAATTTCAATTTTGGTGGGAGTTTTTCTGGGTTTAACAAAATAAATTCATCTGCTAGACCTACAAAACTAGCAAGCTAACTGTAGCTAACAAACTAGGCTTACGCTTTTTTTTAAAATCTGGGGCAGATCTACAACATGAGATCAGTAAAAAGCTGGCTGTGTCTTATATTATCAGAGGTAGCTTGTTTAGTTAATCACACTTTTAAACCTCCTTGATGGTCCTGTACTTTATTGTAAACCACATTTCTCATTAGTCTAGTGTGTACACTGAAGTGACGATGTGACAGAAAATATGGATTTTAAAATGAAGATCCACTCACAGTTCTTAATTTACTGTATATATAATGGTACCCAGGGAGCAGTGTGTGGGGGCATATCTTGCCTAAGGGTACCTCAGTGGTGCCACTGGGTAAGTAAATAAGTATAATTTTTGAGAAGTCATGATGGAAGTTATGATGGAAATGAAATTTTACAAACATAATGGGTGGGTGTGGTTGTGTGTTGCAGGGCGAGCACAGGCAGAGCTGCAACACTTTGCTCCGATCTACAAGAAGCAGTACACCCTGGCCTACTTGTCCCATGTTCAAGAAGAGTTGGTCCACCACAAACCGGAGCACACTCAACTTCTCAAACAAAGGGTAAAGGAGACAGGACTTCTATCATAGAATATTGTTCAAGGTTTGGTCTTGATAAGCTTAAAGGGGTAGTAAAATTTTTTGTGTTTTCCATTGGAGTAACAAAGTTAATATAGCTAACAAGCAAGGGAAAATTGTGTCATTATCCACACGTTTCATTAAAAGCCAGTGGCCACTGCCATTATATCCCACTATTTCCATTTGCCGGTTTTCGGTTTCCAGCCACACAAGCTTGGATTTAACCTGTAATGTACCACAACAGCTCGTTATAGCGAAATCTTTAACTCTTAATAAAACAGCATGTTTTGAACATTTGAGCAGCTTCATAAACGATGCCTGTGTCCTGCATCTGCCAAAAATATTCAACCTCCTCTCCTCTCCGAATAAGAAATAAACCCAGATAGCAAACAGATTGAAACAGTTCTGAATTGATGTTGAGCAAAAGCTCTGATGTTGGATTTGTAAAGATCTTGCTCGTCGTATTGGGCTTTGATTCAACTCGGGAAAATCTACCATGTTAAAAGTTACTGTTAATTCAACAGCCTCGCTGATGCCTGAGTAGTTTCTAGTGTTAGTACTGGTGTTGATTTAATGTTGAAACAGTGAAACACTTTAGCCAGTCACGAATTTTACCATCACAAGTCAACATAATCTTTAAAGCCATTCCTAACGCTAAATAAGTGTAAAGGATGGTGCATGGAGTAACAAGCTCTGTGCCATTACTGTGTCTACCAGGTAGCACTGTGCTATTTGTGATTTCTAAATGACTCTGTCGAGTCATTTAGGAATCACAAATAGACTTGCTAATGTGGTTTCAGACACTGCATGACATATGTCATCTGTAGAAATCGACAAAAGTATGTTGCAACTTAAACATAATAGATGTAGAAGACCTGACTGAAGACCTAAACTGATGTCTTCCGTTACTTGTCCGATAAATCAGCCTGGTAAATCTATTGCAAAACCAAACATTGTTCTGATGTAGCTGATCAAGAACAGTTCAAGTAAAAAGATATTGTAAAATTGGTTTGACTCATTCTTTAACACCTGCTACTCCTAAAGTAAGAATGGTAGAAGATAAACTAGTGTGTTCATCCTAATCAGTTTGTTCACTGAGGGTTTGTGAAATTATCCAGCAGCCACCAAACCCAGCAAAGGTGCTTTATGAAGACCAAGTGCTATACTTTGATGACAGCAGGAAGTGGAAGGAGCGATACGCAGTGGTGCGAGCAAATTACTCTCTGGAGTGCCATGAAAGCTATGAGGTAAGTTTCCTTCCATAGGAAAAAATAAAGACAGTGATGATAGTTCTGTTGATTGCAGGCAGCTTTGAAATGATGTTGGCACCTCCCCTCCTTCACTGTCACAGGCATATATGAAGGGCATGCCAGCACTGTTCAAGCTGCTGCCCACTGGAGGCACTGTCTTGACCACAGAGGAGAAATACAAGGAAATGGTGGACAAGTGCTTCCCTGACACTAACAGTAAGACCAGAGTTTCTTTCACATTTTCCATACATACTTGCTCATAGTGTACCAAGTAATAAAAGTAAAAAAAAGACAGTTTTCAAAAGTTTGACTTTTTTTAAATATATGGTTTATGGTCTCATGGTATCTATCTATCATGAGTTTTAGGCTGAGAGTGTTGCTATAAATTTTGTTTTGTCTTTTACTTTCTGATAAATACAGTTACATTTGATCACTGGCTATCTGATTCGGAAAGACTTCAGACTTTACTAACTATGTTAACTATATCACTGTTTCACAACAGATGTTTGTGATATGTACATAGAACTAGGGCTGTCATTGTCAGAAATATTTTAATATTGTCAAAGTTAAAAATTCTTCAAACATAAGTAAAGGAGTAAAAAAGTAAACACAAAAAATGCATAAACGTGTGTTCATCAGCCTCAGTTTCATACTGTAATAGTGAGCAGTGGTAGAATTACAGTATTCATTATCAGGGAATTTTCAAATAATCAATTCAATGCATTTTAGTCAGTTAAAGAAATTTTGAGAAAGCTTTAATGCTACTCTGAGCCAGTCATTTCAGTTCCTCTTAGCAAAGCATAGAGCTGTGCTTATTGGAGAAATTTTATAAGTAGTATTAGTATCACTGTTACTATAATGATAATTTCTGCAAGTACTTCTGTAATAATTTCAGTATTTCAGTTTTAGCAGATTTACAGTGACCTGCTGATGTTCAGTTTATCATTCAAATCGAAAACTGTTTGCTAAGCAGATTAACCAGGGAAGTAAATACTGATTATTTTTAATCAAATAATTGATTTTAATCACGACAGTCCAATGTAGAATACCAAAATACTGAACAGTTGACAGAAGATAAGGGAACTAGACCTTACACCACAATGTTGAACCAGTACAAATTTTGCAGCAGGCACAAAGCAGTGTGGTAGTGTATATATACCCCTTCTTGTTTTGCTCTGAACACAATGAACTTCTAATTCATCAGAGGACCTTCACACAATTTGGACACATCCAAAATACCTTTCCCAGAAGCTGTGTTCCTGTCATTGTCCTTCATACGGTGCTTGTTTTGGCCTGCCCTCAGGGACGGAGAAAACAGCCTGCCCAATGAGTTTCCATTACTGCTAGTCCTTTGCTAGACACTTTTCTAGCATTTTCCTTTTGAATGCATTCAAAAGGATGTGAATGACTGACATTAGCTTACTGGACATCCCATCCTAAAAGCATCAGCACAAATGTAGAGTTGACCCCCATTTAGCAGCTATAAAAACCTAGACTCTTCTGAGAAGACATTCAGCAGGATGTTGGAGTGTGTCTGTGGAAATGTGTGGCCATTTAGTAAAAAGGTTATGCAAAAAGAAGGAAAAAGAAGGTTTGGCTCATGACCGACATTCCAATTCATCCCAACGACTTTGACAAGGGCCAAATTTTGAACCTAGATGACTAGGACGGGGCCTCTCTAAAACGACAGGGGTTGTGGCGTGTTCCTGGTATGTAGTGGTTAGGACCTAGCAAAAGAGGTCCAAAGGGAGGAAAAATAATGAACTGACCAAGGATTATTGATGCACATGGGTAGTAAAGGCTAGTCCATCTGGCTCACTCTCAGAGAAAAATTACTGTAGCACAAGTTGCTCTTAAGGTTAATGTTGGCTATGATAGAAAGGTATCAGAACACATAGTGCATGGTAGGTTGCTGGTGAGTGCTCTGCCCACTTCCAAAAGCATCTACAATGGAAATGTTAGCATCAGAACTGGACCATGGAGCGACAGAAGAAGGTCATCTGGTCTGATGATTCATGTTTTCTTTTACATCGCGGGAACGACTAAATGTTTGTACGTTGCTTATCTGGGGAAGACATAGCACCAGGAAGAAGCTGGCAGAGACAGTGTGATGCTCTGGGCAGTGTTCTGCTGGGTTCACTTCACCTAAATATTGATGCAGACCAAGTACACCTCTTCATGGTGATGGTAATCCCTAATGACAGTGACCTCTTTCAGCAGGACAGTGTGTCCTGGCACACTGCAAAAAAATGTTCTGGAATGGTTTGAGTTCAAGGTGTTGACTTGACCTCTACATTCCCCAGGTCTCAATCAGATATCTGGGAGATGTGCTGGACAAACTCGTCCAATCCTTATAACTCAGAGGACTTAAAGTATCTACTCCTGACATCTTGGTACCAGATACCACAGCACAGCTTCAGAGATCTTGTGGTGTCCATGCCTCGACAGGTTTTAGCCTCGCAAGGGTAAAATATACAATATTAGGCAGTTAGTTTTAGTGTTACGGTTATAATGTATAATTGAGTAAAATGTCTTTGTAAGTTGTGTCATCAACGTTACCTTTCACTGAAACTAAGGGGCTGGACCCTAACCCTGAAAAACATTCCCAGATCATTATGCCTCCTACACCAAACTTTACTGTTGGCACTATACATTCTGTTAGGTGACATTCTCCTGCCATTCCCCAAACCAACACTCGTCTGGATAGTGGAGTGTGATTCACCACTTCAGAAAACACATTTCCACTGCCCTAGAGTCCAGTAGCATTGAGCTTTTCAGCTCTTCAGTGAACTCAGCATTGCCCATAGCGATCTAAGCCAATGGAAACCCATTTCACGAAGCACCAGACGCACAGTTCTTGTTCTGATGTTTCTTCCAGAGGTGGTTTGAAACTCTGTAGTGAATCATACAACAGAGGATGCACACTACATTTTTCAGCACTCTGAAGTCCCACTCTGTGAGTTTGTGAGGCTTGCCATTATATGAATGAGCTGTCATTGGTTCTATTTCACAATATTTGTACTTACAGTTGGCCGGGGCATATCTAACAGGAATGAAATTTCACCGAATGACTTGTGGCATGTTTAAAGTTACTGAGATCTTCAGAAGAATTCATTCTACTTCTAGTCTTTGTCTATAGAGACTGCATGGTTACGTGTTTGATTTTATACATCTGTAGCAGCGGGTGTGGACACCTGAAAATAACGATTAAGAGGGATGTGCACATACTTTTGGCCATATGGTGTACATAAATTTGAATTTAGTGAATTTTAATATAGTTGGTTGACCTCTTAAGACCTGTACAGCAAGTGGGTTCTGAGGTAGGTCAAGGCCATCATGGACTCATGGGTTCTGACAACCCCCTGTGGAAGGAATTTTTATTGTGGGTAGTGGGTAATTGTGGAATATGTATTAGTAGGTGCTTTAGTGTGGTCTGGATCTGAGTATTGTGCTTTGTGCTGCAGATGTAAAGGAAGAGTTTGCTCCACCACTGGCGGAGATGCCGGGAGAGTTCCCAGTGTACCTCCGACTGCCGTACCGTAGAGATTACTACTTCTGTTTCTGCCAAGAGGACCAGCAAATCGGGTTCATCTGTGCTTTATCTGACTGCATTCGTCACCAGAACCAAGGTAGCAACACAAGGATCTTTGGTTAATATGAAATTTTATTTCCATCAATCCATCGTTCATTGTTCAAATAAGACCCTGTAGAAAGTTGTGTAAGCTAGAAAGCTAAAAAGCAAAAAGAGATCATTTCATTTAACTTATCATCTCGTCAGGTCACAGATTTCTATGAAACAAATCAAGCTGTGCACCAAGTAAGCTGTATTTTAAATATTGTATTCAAAGTTTTATGTAGTATTCCTGCAGAAATTGTGAATTATTCATTTCTAAGTGCAATATTTAAAGCCATACCATAGGTTAAAATGGTTTCACAACTTAAAATAATTTTGTAAGCCTTTTGATATTTTAACATATGAAAAGACACATGTACTCTGACTTCCTGGTTTCATGGATTAGTATTTTTTGAAAATTAGGTATTTGATGAAGAAGCACACCGTAAAGCAGTAAAAAGGACTTTAATCAGAAAGGTCTAAATCCCCTTGTTTTTCAATCACATTCTGCTGGGATGGTAGTTTACTAGAAAAATATATCAAGAAGGAGAGGTAATTACATAGGGTGAAACACAGATCCCAGCTGGCTCACTTGTTTATCCTCTTTGTAGACTTTCTGAAGAAGTCGTCGTTTGAGGTACAGGCCTTTGTGAAAGCCATCCAGCTCTATAGGCAGGAGAAGGGTCACTATGAAACATGGGATATGCTGATAGGCAGTGATGTGCGGGTAAGAACTGTTCTCTATTCTCAGCTGTACCACTAGTGGTGCATTCCTTTATTTTAAATGATGCCTCTTTTTATTGCCCCTTCATCCTCCAGCTCCATTAAACTTGCATCATTACTTTAAAAGTGCTCCGGGGAAAGCGGGGACTTCCAGAGTGAGCATACAATTCACAATGCATGACAGGGCATATAACTGTGTACTACGCAAAGTCTTTATTTTTATTTGTAGTAAGAAATGTAGACCCGGAGTACAAATGTTCCACATTCACCTTGTGCGGTATTGGGATATTTTTACTATACTTATTAGAGTGGTGCTGCTAAAGGATGATTAAAGCTATTTGATTTTTTCTTTTTGCCCTTTTCCGCAATTTTCTCCCTTATTCAGTCAAGTCCAGTTCAACCCACTAGTCATAATCTAGTCTCATAATCACACAGTGTTTCCAATACTGAGAGTGTAAAGGCTAGCACATGCTTCTTCTGAGTCACGTGAAGTGCCATCACATATGCTGCATACGACATCTTATCTATGCATCTCTGGTTTTGCTTTTGTCTGTTTAATTGACTCAAGGGAAAATCATGCTGGGAAACACCCTTTCTTCGGAGATTTGAGACAGATTTGGATTTGTTCCATTCCTCAAAGATTTATATGCACGCCAGAGTTTAAAACAACAACATCTCTCACTGGAGACTAATTTGGCACACAGCCCAAAGACATAGTTGTGTTGAACACACCTGCACGCTGCCATGCAGCTCTCACACAAACATACACAGACACACTTGCGTCAGAGTGGAGTACTGCGTGGAATGTGAGTAATCTAAAGAAACTGTGAAGCACAGAGAGTTTCACTATGTGGTTTCACCTGCCTGTCTCCCTGCATTCACTGCAGCATTACTGAGAAAAATGCCATCAAGCTGAAATATTCACCTGTCCTTGGTCTGTGTCAGAGTGCTGTTTGTAGATCAGCTATTCTGTTCTGAACATATATACTACAGTCAAGGTTTAGTGTGGATCACAGAAATCCTCAGGGTCTCAGACTGTGTATTGTAGCCAGTTTATTTGTAACGTGTTGTATGTACATACATTGCTGTTTTATCAATTGTGTTGTATCTGTAATTGGATTTGCTGCTCCTGGTGGAAATGGTTTAACACACTCTGAGCAAACTTAGCAAAACATAGGAAGCATCCTGTGACCTTTCCACCAAGTCAACACATCCGTTTCATAATCGTTTGTTTCAGAGGGGTAAATTCACATTCACATTCAGTTAAAGTTACAATAAACAGAGAAAATAGAGAGAACGCAATAGAGGAAGCAAGTCTGCAGGTGACAGAATGAAAGAGCCCAAAATGTATCTGATACCACAATCATTCATTAGAAAACAAACCCGGGCCCAGTGTCAAAAAATTAAAGCATAGTAAGTATAGTTTTACTGTGAATAATCTTTATTGCACTGGTCTGAATGTGTGTTTTAGGTTTTGGCAAATCTAACAATGGAAGACTTGTTGCCATCTTTAGAAAAAGAATTGCTACCTCGTCTGAAGGCCAAGAAGACAGAGAGAAAGAAAATGTGGTTTGCTGTGAGTACCAAAATAATTTCAAAATAACTCTTGCAATGACCAACCTACCAAAACAGCTTTGTACTATAACTCCTACTGCTCTGAGAGAAAAGGTTTTAATTTATGATGAAGATATCCAATTCTGCGCCTGTAAATTTAACATCCAGCACAGCATAGTCTCAGCCCTGCTCTAACACACCCAACTATAATAATTCAGATACTTCTGATGACCCTGACAGGCTGGTTCACCTGAGCTGGAACCAAACATTCCAGGCCAGTAGAGTTTGGGTTGGTCACATTTGCATTCGGGAGAAGAAAAAACATTAAGCTTAGGCCACACCCAAAATTATTACATTACTGTAACGTCTGGGATTCCATCGGGGGCAACATTGGTTTTTGTCTAAATCTGAAATGTCCCTATGGTGTGTCTTGGAGCAAGTTCCACATACCACAGATGAAGTGAATGATGTGCCTCAATAAATTGTGAGCGGTTCTACTTGACACTTAAGTGTATTAATGTTGTGACACTAATGACCTCTGCCCTGGCCCACAGACAGTAGAAGCAGCATATTACCTTCTTCAGGAGACTCTGATGAAAGGTATGACTGCACTGAAGGATGAGTGTGAGGAGAAAGCCGAAAAGCAGAGTGCACGGATGCGCTCAGATATGGACCAAATCATGAGCTCCCGAGACTTTCTGGAGAGCAAGCTCAGAGGTAACATCCGCTGTTCAAATTGTCCTGAAATCTTAAGCACATCTTAAACTTTGGATACCTTGACGTATATGTCAGCTAAAGCCATAAAAATAAATGCTGTTAACAGCCATACACTATACGAACAGCACAGTGGCCTAGAGGTTAGGGAGTTTCCCCAGCAATCAGAGGACCATAGGTTTGAATCCTAGGACTGCTACCTTGAGCAAGGTACTGTCCTCACACACCACTCCCTTGGCGCTGTGTTCCTGGCTACCTGTAAGTTCTTGTACTTCCTTTGGGTATGTATACATTGTAGGGCTCTAGTTTTTAAAAGTTCTGTGACCATAAAAATCATCAGCTTTAAGCTTGTGACCCAACAAATTATATATATTAGGATAATTTGCACAGGTGCCTAAGCACTTTTGCACAGTACTGTACATATATTTATATATATATATATTTCCTTTAAAATGACGCTTTAAAGAACAATAGTTTTATTTGGAAATTAATATTGTCAGCAGTTCTTAAAAACTAAGGCAAAGCTGTTCAGGTCAATACAAAACATTTTTGCAGTGGTATGTGTATATATATATATTATATAAAACTAAGTTATATATAACTATAACTTAGTTATAGTTATAAAACTAAGTTATATATAACTATAACTTAGTTAT
>JBBJLS010070244.1:0-12116 GCA_037577275.1 Bryconaethiops microstoma
TGTGTGTGTGTGTGTGTGGGTGTGTGTGTGTGTGTGTGTGTATTTATTTATTTATTTATTGTACATGCATCTCATTTTTATTGGAGCTCTTTAAGAATAGATCAATATCCTAACACATTCACTTGACCCTGTATTAAAGGATGCTAACTTTTTCTGTTTTTCTTTAATTAAACTATTTAATTTGAATCATTTTTCTTTAATTAGTCCACTTACGAAGTTTGATGGGGTTTGTGCACAAAAACAGTCTATATATTTTCTTTTCATCATGTTATTCTGCTGCTGCTTCTTCTTCTTCAAATTATTATTGTTAGTAATAGTAGTAAGAAATGTAGAAACACTGAACTTTATTGTTAAATTTGTTATTAATGCAACAATAAATCTAATCAGACAAATTTAAACAAAATACAGTGCAGGTGCCACACTAATAAGAACTCAAATATGAGTGTGTGCACATGCATGTGTCTCTCTCTTACTCTGACAGTATGGTCCTGGCTGCCGGTGACCACCCTGCCTGCAGCAGCTCGGAGCACAGTGATGGGTTTCTGGTGGGCACACTGAACTGACCGGGTCAGCTGGCAGCTAATGACATCATCACCGCTGTAACATGGTGAGGAGGGTAAACTTCCCCGATTTGGAGGACCTGAAAGAGAGAGAGTGGCATACTGTAATTTATAAAAACTTACAAGCGTATAACCTAAATTCAGCCTGCTACAGTTTTCAGCTGCCCTATGGACTTTCTTTATATTTAACAGCATGTCACATAAGCAGGTCTATTATAGATACTCGACATGAGGGGTGGTTCAAAACTTTTGCACAGTACTGTATCTCAAATCTTTTCTTTTTTTGTTCAAGGTTTTTTTTTTTTTAATTATTGTTTACAATAATATACAAACAAAACAGAAAAAACAGAACCTCCCAAGCTTTTGCACATTTAAAATAAAACTCAATGAAGACTCAGGAAACAATATTTGTATAACAGTTACATTTTTAAGACAAGACAAAATAAATATATCAACTGATTCAAAAGAAGGAAAAACCCACACACATTGTCATATATTGTATGGTTCCATCCTATAAAACCTCAAAAAACACTCTCATACTATGCCCATGCCAAATAATGCATCATATCTCTAACCCAATGCCTAAAAGTTGGAGGGGTCAAATAATTTCTTTATATTTTGCTTTAAATCACCTTGTTAGTGTAAAAACACTATTTTCTGCCAGTCAAACTTTGGTATATTGAGTAGATTAAACGAAAGACCAGGGAACACATTTTTTACTGTGACAGGCTGCAGTAAACTTACCTCTGTACTGCAGTAATCCCAGGGGCTTGTTGATGTCCACTGTGAAGAAGTCTAGAGAGCCATTTAGACGAGCTGCAACAATCCTACAACATAAGAGATCATGGTCAGAAACTGGTTGCAGCACAGTGTTACATATAGTATTGTGTCTAGAGCCACCCCTCACTTCTTTTTATTTTGCTTTGAATCATCCTTGTTGGTGGAAAAAAAACCAAAAAACTTTTTTTGTATTATCTTCGGCATATTGAGTAGATTAAATGAAAGAAATGGGAACAAATGTTTTACTGTGACAGGCTGCAAAGCGCCCAAAGATACAAAATGCTTAGATAAAGGTGTTCCGACCATTCAGCACCACCAGTATACTAATCATGGGCCAGATCATCTAGAATCATCTGTACCTGTTTCTTCACAGGCCTTAAGTTAGATGTGCCTTGTTATGCTTTAATCATTCATACATAGGTCACAATCTTCAGAAACTCTCTGAAAATGAGTCTTTGAAAGTCCTTTAAGAAGCCTGGAGAACTGCTCCTCAAGACTACATTAAATATACAACAAACTGTTCCTCAAGACTTTGGCACAATATTATAGGCCTACAGCAGAACCACTTTGTGTGCAACTGTGTGTGCGCGGCGCACCTGTTGTTGAGGAAAGCCAGGGCTGTTATTCCAGAAGATCCATCTTCATTACAGCAGCGCAATGATCCTTCCACTGCATCCCACAGCTGAAACGCACACACAATTAAACCTCCTCTTTGCATCTCGGACTACAGATTTATCCAATAAAATTCCTCCCATGTCTTCCTCAATTGCAGTTATCATCAACCCTTTAAATGAGAACTCCAGTTTTTTGCACAACTGTCAATGTGTAAAAGTCAGTCAGAGTCTGATTGGTATGAAATGCTCCATTCATGGGAAACTTCCCAAGGCAGAATTGTTCATAATGTTGGTAAATGGAAGACATCCGATAAATGTAGTGCCTCTAGAAGCTCTCTCACAGAATTCCACCAGTTTTAGTATTATTCCATATTTTTGAAAAGTAATTACAGTGGCTGTATTTGTGTTGGATATATCTAGATCCATTTACCACCACAGTAAAGAAATCTAAGCCCCATAGCTCCAGTGTAAATTTAAATGAAGCAAACTTCAGTCATTGACTGATGAACTACAATACTGTGCAAATATTTTGAGCCACCACTCATTTCATCACATTTTGCTTCCTAAGATCTTTATTTTTTAATGCAGTCTTGAACAGACCTTCAGGCTTCCTGAAGGACTTTAAAAGACTCATTTTAAGTCCAGTTCCTGAACCTGACCAATTTTAGAATCCAGGCACCTTGTATCTATAGGCACTTTTACTGAAACAAGTTGCAAACTACTCAGGCATGAATTAGTATTTTTGCAAAATCAAATAAGGGCGGGCTCAAGACTTTTGCACAGTACTGTTCATGTTCTGTCGCTCACCTCAAGTTTTCCACTGCTCCTCCCCGCTACTATCAGGTTCCCTCTGAGCTCCATGGACCACACAGAGCTGTTCCAGTCTCCGGGGACCGAACTGACCCGTTCCAGAGGGGCCACAGGTGAATCCCCAAGACTGCAACGTCTCTGTGGGGGTGCGGGGGGTGTTGGAGGAGTGAAATGCATTGTCGGAGACGGCTCATGCTCTTTATAGGCCTTCTCCACCAGCCCGCCAAAATCGAACCCGCTGCCAGAGTTGGCGTGTGAAGGCGGCAGTTCACCAAAGTTGGTGTCTATTAGAGGGGTCAGATCCGGCTGGTCCCCGAACAGCACCGGCCGAGACGGCGTCACCCGGCGACGTAGAGGGGGCTCGCTGTAATCCATAGCATCCAGCACACCTACGGTCGCAGTGGAAATGAGACAGCGAGGTTCTGTCCCCAGCAAAGCATCGGGGTCAAAAGTAGGACTTAGAGGATCCCATCCGTCACGGTGCTCCCAACATCCACTACTGCTGCTCCTCCGCAAACTAGAGAAAGAAAATTAAGATAAATCAGTGACAATCAAAACCAAATTACACATTTTACCATCATATTAGAGGTATCAGAGGTCATCTACCCTGCCTGTGTTCAAGCTGATGAAGCAAAACATTTGATTTTATAGTCCAGTTTCCAGTTTTTCAGGGAAAGAAATGTAAGTTTTTGCTCATGATTCAGAAAGATTTTGCTGCAAAGCTCAAACATTACCAGCAATACGGCACAGTGGCTTCAAACACTAATGCATTTTTTTTAGGTAAGAAAAAAATAAAATGTACAATTATTGGCTCACTGTACTTTCTTTCAATTTGGGAACCTGTGTAGACGAACACTACAGGCCCACCCTCTGATTTCTAAAAAAATAAACGATACACTACTCTTAAAATTTTATGAAAAGAAAATATACTGCTCAAAAAAAATTTAAAGGAACATGTTGAAAACATCAGATTAATGCTGGATATCTGATATGGACTGGGTAATGTGTTAGCAAAGAAAGGATGCCACACTGTTTGATGGAAATTAAAATGATCAACCTACAGAAGGCTGAATTCAATGATGTGGCAGGCTTGTCCATTTTGCTGAAATACAATTGTAGCAACTCAAAATAGTACTCGGTAGTTTGCATGGCCCCAAAGTGCTTGTATGCATGCCTGACAACGTCATGGCATTCTCCTAATGACATGACAGATGGTGTCCTGGGGGATCTCCTCCAAGATCCAGACCAAGGAATCACTGAGCTCCCGCACAGTCTGAGATGCAATCAGGCAGCGTTTGGATGGCCCGAAACAATGTCCCAGAGGTATTGGATTTAGGTCAGACGAGCATGGGGGCCAGTCTATGGTATCAATTTGTTCCTCCTCCAAGAACTGCCTGTATATTCTCGCCACGAGGCCGAGCCTTGTCGTGCACCAGGAGGAACCAAGGACCCAATGTACCAGCACAGGGTCTGACAATGGGCCCCAGGATTTCTTCCCAATACCTAAAGGCAGTTAGGGTGCCATTGTCTAGCCTGTAGAGGTCTGTGCATCCCTCCATCATATGCCTCCCAAGACCATCACTGACCCACCACCAAACCAGTAATGCTAAACAATGTTGCAGGCAGCATAATGTTCTCTATTGCTTCTCCAGATTCCTTCACGTCTGTCACATGTGCTCAGGGTGAACCTACTCTCATCTGTGAAAAGCACACGGTGCCAGTGGCGGACCTGCCAATTCGGGTGTTTTATGGCACATGCCAATTGAGCTCCACAGTGCCAGGCAGTGAGCACAGGGCCCACTAGAGGATGTCGGGCCTCAGGCCACCCTCATGAAGTCTGTTTCTGATTGTTTGGTCAGAGACATTTACACCAGCTGGAGGTAATTTTGGTAGGGCTCTGCCTGTGCTCATCCTGTTTCTCCTTGCACAAAAGAGCAGATACCAATCTTGCTTATGGGTTAAGGACCTTCTATGGCCCTGTCCAGCTCTCCTAGTTTAAATGCCTGTCTCCTGGAATCTACTCCATGTTTTTGAGACTGTGCTGGGAGACAAAGCAAACCATCTGACAATGGCATGTATTGATGTGCCATCTTGGAGGAGTTGGACCATCTGTGCAACATCTGTAGGGTCCTCTGTAGCGCACCTGGTGTTTACTTCATTAACACCAAAGCAGTTGAAACTGATTAACAACCCCCTCTGCTACTTCACTGACCAGATCAATATCCCAGTAGTTTATACTCTGATTAAAAAGTACAAGTTTCATCAAAATAACTCCCCTTGCCTTTATCACAGCAACACATATTCACCACAATTTTTGGAAATATCTTGTGTCCAAATACTCACAGCACCGTTTCAAGTCTCATTTGTTGGACTTGTGGGTGCAGCTTGTCTCTGCAACTCAACGGGAGAAAGATCTGGAGACTGGAGAGGCCAAGACATAATTCTCTAAACTTTCTGCTTTTTCTGGAAAAGTACCATATTTGTATGCACAAGGACGGCTCTAAACTTTCTGCCACTTCTGTACACTAGGTGGCGCTGTTATCCTTAAATCAAGACTTTAGCTTTTTTTTCGTGGTTTACAGTGTAAAAGGTCTCAGGGTCAAAGAAAACATCTCACAATGAGAAGAGACTGGAGTAAAATACATACACGCTTACATGTGTAAATACATGCATGCATACATACATACATAAATTAACAAATAAAAACGGCCTGTCCTAAACTAGTGTGTGTGTGTCTGTGTGTGTGTACCCGTTGTTTGGAATGACAGTAAGACAGTCTCCGGTCTGAGCATCCCACACACGGATCTGTCCCGCTAAACAGCAGCTTGCCAACAGCATCCCATCACTTGCAAGACACTCAATATCCTACAGAGAGTGGAAGACAGAGAGCAAGAGAGACAAAATGAGGAGACAGAGAAAGAGATAAAAGGCAGAGAAAGAGATAAAACAATATCTCAGCAAAAATCATCTGATGTAGGAGGTGCAGTTTTATTTTGATCATTGAATGGAAGGTCCTCAAAAATACAGCAGTACAGAATGTGTGTGTGTTCTCACCATGCTGTGTCCCTTCAGCAGTAGTGGTGAAATCTCGCTGACTGGAGGAGAGTATCCGTATTCATCACAGGGCAGGTCACCACGGCGACGACGGCCGTGCTGGACTCCATTCTGTCCGTAGTTCCGCGGGCAAAGAACTCGATACAGACAGAGCAACAGCAGAACCAGAACCACACCTGCAAATAGGCCCAGAGCAGCAACCCTGCACACATGCATACAGACACACACGCAGACACAGAGATACACGCATATACCCACAGACACACAAGCATAACAATATCAGTATAAAGCAAGTAACTTTTTACTTCTATCCTATTTTCCATCACCGGTTTTCATGAGATGGTAAACAAAGTGAGGACAGCAAGGGGCTGATCGACCTCAGTTTTACATTTTCATATACTGTTTCCAACATTTTTCCAACATCTAGCACCAGAGTTGTACTGGAGACGTGAAACCAAGAGGTTCACACAGGACCTGAGGGGAACTGCAGGCTGAATTTTCTCCCTTTAAAAGCGCTGAACAGAGACGAGCTCCATAAAACTCAGACCAACCACGAAAACCTCTGACTCTGGTGCAAAAAAAAAAGGAAAAAAAAAAAAAGTTATACTAATAGGCAATATCTCATAGTAATACTATATTATTCTCATACAGACAAGAAAACAAACAATTTCTCAGAATTAAACCAAATTTTCAAAATTAAACCCTCCTCCCTTTTTACTCTATTTATCTTTGGTCATACATATTAGATGTAGATACAGCTAAATAGCGAAAATGATTTGAAAATAAACTAAGTTGAAAATAAACATACAAACTTATTTACATATTTACACAATTATTTACCTACATACCTATTCACTCACTCATAGTCCCCTCCAAAAGCACTGGAACAGCAAAGCCAATTCCTTCATTTTTGCTGTACATTAAAAACATTTGGGTATGACATCAAAGATGAATATAAGACAAGAGTTCAGTATTTCAGCTTTTATTTCCAGGTATTTAAATCTTGATCTGCTAAACACCTTAGAAGTTGGCACCATTAGTTTGAACTCACGCATTTTTCAAGTGAGCAAAATTATTGTAACATGTGACTTACAGGTGTGTTTTGTCACCCAGGTGTGTCCTATTACATTGATTATTCAAACAATAAACTGCACTCAATGTCTACTCTCAGTTTCATGCTTTGGGTTTTGCCTGTGCAGACTGCATTTACAATCAAAATGGAGTAACCTTTTTAATGAAGACCAGAGAGCTGTCTAAGCAAACAATTTTAAAACAAAGACAAGGTGGAAAATCAATCAGAGACTTTGGGCGAACATTAGCCATAGCCAGTACAACTGTTTGGAATGTCCTGAAGGACGAGGAAACCACTTGTGTTATAAGCAACAGATGTCAAACTGGTAGACCAAGAAAAACATCAGCAGTTGATGAAAGAAACATTGTGAGAACTGTGAAGAAAATCCCTGAAACAACAGTCACCAACATCACCAACAACCTCCAGAGGGCAGGAGTGAAGTTCTCACAATCCCATCATTCGCAGAAGACTTTGGGAACAAAAGTACAGAGGCTACATCAGAAGATGCAAACCTCTCATTACCAATAAGAATCGGAAGGCCAGATTGTAATTTGCCAAAAAGTACAGACACAAAACTAAAAAGTTTTGGAACGAGGTTTTATGGACTGATGAGACAGAAATTTATCTTTACCAAAGTGATAGAAAGGCTAAAGTATGGAGAACGAAAGGATCTGCTCACAATCCCAAACACACAAGCGGACATAATGTTATGGCTTGGGCCTGCATGGCTTGTTCTGGGTCAGGCTCATAGATCTTTATTGATGACGTAACACATGATGGTCTCAGCAAAATTAACTCATAAGTCTACAGAAACATTTTACCTGTCAATTTAAAGAGAGATGCAAACCAAACTGATTGGGAGATCTTTTTATAATGCAACTTGTCTCATATTCATCTTTTTATGTCATACCCAAATGTTTTTAGTGTACAGCAAAAATAAAGGAATTAGCTTTGCTGTTCCAGTGCTTTTGGAGGGGACTGTGAGTGAGTAAGACAATGACCCGAAACACACTGCTAAAGCAACCAAGGAGTTCATCAGTGGAAAAAAATGGAAGGTTTTAGACTGGCCAATCTCCAGGCTTAAATCCTATTGAGCATGCATTTTACCTGCTAAAGAGGAGACTAAAGGGAGAAACTCCTCAAAACAAACATTAACTAAAAGAGGCTGTGGTGAAAGCCATGTTTAAACAGATCTAGATTTAAACAGATCAAACCCAAATGTTTTCAGGGTACAGCAAAAATAAAGGAATAGGCCTTGCTGTTCCAATATTTTTGGAGGGCACTGTATTGACTTATTTGCATATTTATTTACTTATTTTCATAGTCTGTAAATCCAAACTATGTACCTTTTCTTTGCATTAAATAAAGTGCAGTAGAGTCTACAGATACTCTGCTTTGCCGAGTTGAGCTTTAACAATTCAGTATAAGCCCCCGAAGGTTGTGGTCCGCCTCAAATGTCCCTTGAACCCTCAATGTCTAAAGTCCAATTGAAATAGAGGGGAAGGCGGCCACGTAGTCCTGTGGTGACTGTCGCCAAAGCAGCCCACTGGAACCTTTGAAACCCCTATACATGCAAGTGGTGTGTCAAAAAAAAAAAAAAAAGAAGAGTTGAGCTGGGGAACTGGGGTTTTCTTTTTGTATATGCTAAAAACAAACAAATGACTTTGACAAAAAATAGAAAAAATAAAAATAAAGTCTCCTATAAAGGGGGAACAGTAAAAGGACAAAGGTCCTATTTGACTCTGAAGCCTCATGCATAATCTTCCCTGTGAAGTGTGACCATGGATCATCCTGACCTGAGAATACTGACTTTAAACAAAAATCCGGTTGTGTTGGGGGTCATGGGTGGTGTTGTGGGTGTGACTGTGGGTGTTAAAGTTTGTGTATAAGTGATTGAGAGCTGGAGTTCAGAAGACTGAAAACCCACAGGTCAGGAAAAGGTCACCAAAAAAATTCTCTTTACAGGATTTCATTAGCCTTTACATCAGGATTACATCAGCATCAGAATTTAACACTCCCCTTAAACACAGCTCACAATGTTTCATCACACCTGTCAACCATCAGCTCGTCCTGGAGGCCTGTTCACACCAGACCTAAAAAGCTACAACCTTTTTCTACTTAGCAGTTATTTTTAGCCATTGCTGTTATTTTCTGCCCAATTTAGTCATCTCCAGATCTGTGCAAAAGTCTAGAGCCACCCATCATGTTTTTTTATTTAAATTTTTATTTAATACTATTTTCTACGTAGTACTTTGGCCTGTTTTTATTATATTTTATTATATTAACTTTGTATTGTCCACTCTCTGCTGTTACTAAATCGAATTTCCCACTTGTCGGACTAATAAAGGTTTATCTTATATATTAAATTGCCTCATTTTTGGCATACTAAGTAGATTAAATGAAAGAAATTGGAACAAATGTTTTATTGTGGCATGCGGAAAAGTGCTTAATGATAGAAGGAGCCTAGATAAAGGTGTTCCAACCACTCAGCATTCCGCACCACCAGTATACTAATCACTGCCTGATCATCTGCACCTGTTTCTTGACTGATTCAGGCCTTAAGTTAGATGTACATTGTTATGCTTGAATGATTCATACGCAGGTCACTGTGTGGCTTAACAAACAAAAACAAGCCTCTGAAACCGGCCAGGTTCAGGGACTAGACTGAAAAGAAGATTAGGATAACAGCTCAAAAAAAACATGTTAAAAACTTAAGTCAAAGTCTGGTTGGACATGAGGGGTAGCTCAAGACTTTTGCATAAGTGTGTGTGTGTGTGTGTGTGTGTGTGTGTGTGTGTGTGTGTGTATACATACCTGCGTATGTTAGAAAAACAGCAATGTTGAGATGTGGGTAAAAAAAAAAAAATTTTAAAGCCTAAAAAAGACTTTTTATAGTGTAAACCCTAAATATGCCCGCAAATATGCTCCCCAAATTTTTTTATTTAATTTTCAACTCCGCTTAATACATTACCCTTAAACAAAATGTAAAGGTAAACCCGTACTTGTACTGTACAGTTTACACTAAACTGCTGTCTTGCAGTGCTAGAATGTAAAATTCCAATATTACCCCTGTGTAGACTGTACTGTAATCCATGCACATGTCATTTTCTTTGGTATAAGCAAGGTAAATATAGTAATAAATTAATTTAATTTACAGTAATATAAAAACAGAAACACAAAACAAAAAACACAAGAACACTCGTGATAGCTCCAGGGGGCAAATTCTGGACTGCAGCTGTATCAAAGGGCAGCAGCCAATCACTAGCAAGGAGAAATAAATAGAGTTCTGGGACTGGTTACTTTCAAACCTCCCGCCTCTGAGTACAGCGGCATTTCACCATCCCAAGACGCACTTTCTTTGTGTTCTTGAGAGTATCCAAAATAATTTATAGCTATTTTTATATGGAAATGTAGCTGAATTTGTTCATATTTACGTTACAAAATGTGTAAATTATATTTTTTAAAATCATTTAGCACTCGAAAGCATGAAAAATTATATTTATTTCCAAAAAAAAAAAAAGCTGTGACGTCCAAGCCTCGTCCACCACGCCCCCTTGTCCTCGTGCTGGGTTGCTAAGCACAAACAACCAGCACAAAAAAATAAATAAATAAAACAGAATATGTGCAGTTTCCACAATAGCGTAGGGGCGTTAATAATATATATAGATAATATACATATTATACATACACACAACATATGTGCTTTAAACTGTGGGACAGTTTAAACGGAGCTGACTCACTTGTAGAGTGTGAGGTCTGTCTGGAGGTCAGCAGTCTTAGCATTAGAACGAGGGTCATGCTGGGTATCCTGAGGATGACGCATCTCAATGGCCTCCTGTGGGCTCAAGTGCAGCGTAACCGGAATGACAGGCAAGATGCTAATATACCTAATACACACACACACACACACACACACACACACACACACACACGAAGTTAGACAAGTTTTAAAAGCTGCAGTGTCTGAATGACAAAGCCAATTAACCATCAACAGGAAGAAGCATTTAATTTTTTTAAATAATGCCTTGCCATTTGACAGACAATTCTGAATGAAATGCCCATTACTAGTTGTAGGTCAGGCTAATGGCAAAAAAAGTCAATACTTGCTCTACATGGCTCGGTGACGGTCATCCTGAGGATACACTAAAGGATGTGCAGAGTATGGTTTTAACAATAAAGAAATGCATTTTCTTTAGTTCAATTAAATGATGTCCTTTAAGTTGTACACTACTTTATATTTGTGGTCTCGACGACTCTAGGTGTCTTCAGGTTCTTAAAAAGCACAAATTATTTACTATTACTATTAGTTGTATTACTGAAAATGATCAACGGTTTGAAAAAACTCACAATAATGGTGCTTTTCCACGGGCACAAGGAACTGTGCTTTACAGTACACAAATTATTTTCCAAATAAAGCGACCCAGACCCAAGCCGAACTCGAGCTTGAAAGTGGGCTGCAGGCATGCTGACAGCATCACTGCTTTCTGACTGGGCAAAATGTTATCACAACCCTTGGAAATAGGTGATCGTTTTCTTTTTTTTTTTCTTACAGTCAAAACCGTGGAAAGACAACTGCATGTCAGAAACAGCATTACAGGGCTGAGATAAACTGGAAAATCAAAGCCTGCTGTATGTTCCGTGCTGTCACAGAACAGTATAGGTACAGCTCAGTTCCTGTATGCCTATGGAAATACCCAGTCTCTCACCTCTTAGCCAAGGTAATATTATAGTAGCTGAAGAGTGACGGCCAATAACGGAAGGACAGTCGTCTCCACACCTCTTCATCCTCAGAGCTCCAGCTGATCTGGGTGCTGGACAAGGGGGCAGAGTCTGAGCGGGAAGATCCATGGCCTTGCGATTGGTTTTCAGGCAAAGGAGTGGGTTCAGGTGCAGGAAGCACACTAAGGGTACTGGTCGGGTCTCCCCCTGGAAACACTGGAGCCACGCCCAGGTGAGGAGGAAGCCCCGCCTCCCCCAGAGGAGACTGCTCCGACACCTGGGCTGCCAGGTACGTCCTCAAACCAGCAGGGTCTGTGTAAACCAGGATACCGATCCATATCACCGTCCCAACCTAAAAAATAACAGCATATTTAATACATATATAGGATGCAATATATATGATAATGCAATATCTATATATTTATGCACACATGGCATTATTATATATTTATACATAGATATCCACACACACACATATTATATATATATATATATATATATATATAT
>JBBJLS010070245.1:0-12116 GCA_037577275.1 Bryconaethiops microstoma
TATAAGTGTATGTAGGTTTGTATAAGGGTATGTAGGTGTGTATAAGGGTATGTAGGTGTGTATAAGGGTATGTAGGTTTGTATAAGGGTATGTAGGTTTGTATAAGGGTATGTAGGTTTGTATAAGGGTATGTAGGTGTGTGTAAGGGTATGTAGGTGTGTGTAAGGGTATGTAGGTGTGTGTAAGGGTATGTAGGTGTGTATATGGGTATGTAGGTGTGTATATGGGTATGTAGGTGTGTATAAGTGTATGTAGGTTTGTATAAGGGTATGTAGGTGTGTATAAGGGTATGTAGGTGTGTATAAGGGTATGTAGGTGTGTATAAGGGTATGTAGGTGTGTATAAGTGTATGTAGGTATAAAGCGACTCAGGACAGTCATGATTCGATCTACTATCAGTGCCTAAAAAGCAATAACTGACCTTAAGAGGGCCTACATGAATAACGAGATGCATTTCCGTGAGAAAATGCAAAGTGTGATACACAAATTTAGGTTTTATAGTCAAAACAAAGTTTGTGTTTAAAAAAATGATTAATTAATTAAAAATTTGCAGCACCGGGGAATTCACCAGCTCCCAAGCCATTTATGGGTAAGGACGGCTGAGAACGTGGCAGTAATGACATGTAGATTATTTTTAATTAAACCACAACAAACAGCGACCTGACTTTAGTGTCTTCAACTCTTGTTTATGAGTCTGCTGTGTGTTTTGCTCCACATTAGTTTGCTTGCATTTGTGTTTTTTCGCTTTTTGTCCGTTTCCGGCCTCCTTGTCTGTGATGTCACAGACTCTCCTACACACATTTCAAGGGGGACTGGACCATCCTGTCTCTCCCCATATACTACAAAGGGGACCTGACCACGAAAATCGAATTTAATCGCTCAATACTTGGCCTCTAATCATCCGATAGATTAGCTGTGTACACGCGCACTGTGAACGCTTTACAGAACTGCACTTGCGGATTTGTAATACAAGATTGCAATATTTATGACCGGATTATACTAATGAGGCTGGTAAATTAACGAGCCTGATTTACTTCATTAATAAGGGCAGACTCCACATGTTCGGCTGTGCCAGCTGAGTACCCAGACTTCTTTACAGACTGTGTTTCGGAACTCACCCCTGCTCTCCCTGAGATCGAGTTCTGTGGGTCGCTTCCAAATCTCGCCGGTTCTTTTCTGAAGGCTTTTATAGAGCTTGACGACCGGCTCAGGCTCTTGTGTGAGTGTGTCTAACAACTGAGCTCTCTTGAATACATCTGGTTGCAGCTAATCCTCCTTTCCTCCCCTCATCAGCGAACACTTTCATGCTCACTCCTCCAGAACAGCTTGTGCCGTCACCCCCCGCCGTTCGAGTCTCATCACAGCGCAGCTGAACGCTCCACCCCCTGCAGACACCGCGGTTCCACAATGCCTGCTTAACACAATGTCACTCAACCGCTACAGTCAAAAGACACTGATTCACACAAATTCTCCACCCAGCTGCAGAGCAGCAGCGGACTGGCATGAATATCAATATACTTCAACGGCATTTGTTTGAAATGTGTAAGCGTGTTTTCGAGTATTTCACCGAAAGCGGTGTGCTTCTCAGATCAGCAGGACTGAGTGCTGACACATACGAAGTACCCGGGTTAACGCAATTCAAGACTTTTACAAGCCACCTAATATTTAAGACAAATTCAAAAACCAGAGCTGCTGCTCAGTTTCTAAAAATCGAACTGAGAGCTTATTAATACGGGGGGTCCTCGAGTTCCGCCACAGATCTGTTCCTTCGATAGTGATGTTGCCTGAATTTTGGTGTTAGTCGAATCGCACCCTGGCCACTTACCAATCCTGACCGTTTTAAAATCATACAAACACAACTAAGCCACGGAAAAAGGAATCTTCATTCACACGCCGCGTTACCGCGTATTCTTCCGCCGCACACAACCAAACTAGTTCGCCCACGCGGTCTGTAAGTACGAGAATAACGGTTCAAGTCGAGTGGGAGTGAGCGCCGTAAACACAAAACATCACAATGTCGAGACTGTTGTAGCTCGAGGACCCCTGTACCTTTTTAGGATCTGGGTGGGAGGTGCTAACCACTGCACAGCTGGAAACTCCGCCCACCAGACCCGATGTTTTGGAGATGCTCACAGTCTTTATAATTAGGCTCTTGTCTTTTTATATTTGCCACCTTTTTCCTGCTTTCAGCACATCAATTTAAAGAACCGACTGTTCACTTGCTGCCCAACCTGCTGTTTTCAGCTGGATATTTCTGTTGGAATATTGTGGATTACTTTCATTTATTCTGTCTAGACTTTGATAGATAATATAGCTGTACGGCTCAGGTAAGACATTGCTACTCTGCCGCTTTAAACTATAGTTCAGTTCATTTTTAGTTCATTTCTAATACTTTGGTCTTAGACGACGCTTTCAAAAATAACGCTTGAGTTTAATACTGACTTATGTCAACGTCTATCATTATTTCTACATCTGATTGGCCTACAAATCATGAATCATTTGCCTACAGTTATGATAATATTCCACAGTAAAATTACTTTCTCTCAGCTAAGAATGTGCAGAGTGTGCACCATCAGATTAAAACAAGAACGTTTCCCTTCTTAACATACTAACTCAAAATAAGCTATTTTAACTGAATCTTTTAACTTCAGATAAGCATTTAAAATCATGCTCGAGCTCCTGAAAAACTCCAGAGGACGAAATTCATACATACGTCCCGACAGCAAACAGTGTAAGCGTACGATATTTCAAGACCTGGTGTTACTGATACTGGCCCAATACTGATTGTACCATCTCTACATAAAACAACAAAATAAACGATGAAACATTTACATGTTAACACTAGAAATGGGAGAAAACAGGATTCAGTTATGTATCGTGAGTCTTTTGTGCGGTGATTCAAACTCGATTTTTTATTGTAGTCCCTTTTTAATCCTACAGGTGGCGCACTGCAAACGACTCCGTCCAATGCAGGAGCAGTCAAATCTTTTCTAACGTTTGTTTAGCAGTAACAGGAGCAGCAGAGACTGTCCTGCTCCCACACACACACACTGCTCCCACACACACACACTGCTCCCACACACACTGCTCCCACACACACACACTGCTCCCACACACACTGCTCCCCGGGAGTTGTGTTCCTGGCTTCCTGCTGCTTAACTTGGTGAATGTTAAATGGGTTAAATGTGTTAAATGTGTTTAATGCAGAGGAAGAATTTAGTGCTGTTCACACTGTGATCTGTGGCGTGTTCACGTACGACAGATCGATCACTTTCACTTCACTTCACACACACATATTTGTAAACTGCAGGACCTCACCTGTAGCTGAAAGGTCCAATTGTTGTTTTAGTTTGTTGCTTGAATTAAACTGAGTAGAATTTTTCTTTTTCTTTTTCTTTTTCTTCTTCTATTATAATATTAATAATAATAATTACTATCTATCTTTTTCTTATTGCATACAAATAAGGATAATTGTATGCAATAAGAAAAAGAACAACACTACTTTTCATTTATTCTCCATCAACTGTAGTCAGAATCACCATACACGGTATTTTGAGCACATGAGTAAGTATATGAATTAAACTAGGAATAAAAACATCAAAACCTAGATTATTAAAAACTGTATTATTTTTGATTTTATCCTTTTCATTACTCAGTGATTGTAACCCAGAGTCTGAATGGAGAAACATGCAGGACCTTCAGTAATGATCTGAATCTCAGTCTGTATTTAAATCTGTGTCTAAATCTTCTTACAGTCCCGATCAGATAAAGAGATTAAGCTGCTACTCTTAAACTGAGTCATTAGCGCACAGGCTAACGGGATCTGCCCCGATATCCTGCTCTGGGTCGGGTTTAGCTTTAGGTTTAGTGCAAGTTTAAGGTTTGGATCCTTCAGAGAGACAATCACAAAACATCTAAATATCTGATGAAATATTTGACATCGCATTACTTTGTCTGTAGGACAGAATTGCTGAGTGACTTGTTTTATTCTCATTTTACTGTGTTGACAATCAAAAAGATCTAATCTGATCTAATATAATCTAATATAATCTAATATAATCTAATATAATCTAATCTAATTCCTGAGCAGTAGAATACCTGACCAGCAGGCATTTTGTGAACAGCAGATCTAAATCATCACACACTGTTAGACTCTGTAAGAGATCTTTAACAGACTCACTTGTGCGGATTCTGAGTCTGTAGGATTCTGCACTGGCCTCCAGAGCTGAAACTGCAGAAGCTTGTCTTTGGACCTACAGGGGGCCGGGCGGGGGGGCAGAATAGGGGGGTTTGGTGGGGGGGTTGGTGGGGGTCGGGGGGTACAGAACGATCCTTTTAGAATGAAAGGAGAAATTAGTGGTTGCACCAAACAAAAGGGGCGTGGCCAACTTAATGGAGTGATTCTCTTGGGGGGGCACAGACTGGTCTATGCCCCGCCCTCCCCTCCACTCCCCTCCCCCACCCCACGCCCCTCAGGCCCAGATCAGCTCTTTGTTCTGCAGCTTTGTCTGAGTTCCCGGGCGAATGGAGGATGTAGCAGAGAAGATACAGTTCCTCCACACGTTCCTGCAGGACAGAAGAACTTAGAGGTCTTTACTCTGATCATAAATAAATCTTCTTCTTATCTGGAGATGATTGAGTCTGACTTGTTTCTCCTAAACCCTCCTTTAGGAGAAATAAGGAGCAAAAGAAAAAATCAACTTAAGACAGAACTTCTCCTGCTGTTCTCATCGTCTTCTCAGTTTCTTCTCTTTAACAACATCATGGATCAAAACTGTCTGACTTTGGGAGTCGAGACACTAAGACAAATTTCAGATGTTGTTCAGACTCATTTATAAGACAAACCATTTCTTCTGGATCTTCTGGTGGATCTGAAGATCTGATGATCTGAGCTGAATAAAGATCAGAGCAGTGAGAGAAAAGAAGTTTGATCTGAAGATCTTAAACTGGGATCGGGGCTGAGATCAGAGGAAGCTCTTCCTCAGGAGATGAATTTACGAAGTGGGAGAAAACGCTCAGAATCTCATACTGATGTTAAACTGAGTTCAAGCTGTCTGTGGTGATGCTAATGACCGACGATCATATTTACCTGAATGTGATCCAGGCTCAGGTGTTTTCCTCGTGGTCTGTTTTCAGTGTGTTCAGGTCTCAGCTCAGTTGGAAATGAGTGGTGTGAGAGCGCCCTCCGGCGGCTGTAGAGTTTTACTGCAGCAGTAAAAAAAGGGCCTGTCCTGTGAAATTTCCCGATTTGTGTGTAAATATATGCACGAGTTTCATCAAAACAACATCAAATATGTAAAATCGTGTCCAGTGATCCGTAAACCAGAAGGAACCGTGTGATGTTGAATAACTGAGTGATGCTTTTCTTTTTTCATGACCAACCCCAAGTGAATGTCAATCACTAACGACAGACCTGATGTGTCTCTTTAAAACCAAGTTTGACTTAAATAATAATAATAAATAATAAAATACTGAAAACCAGTCGGTTACATTTAAGTACTTCTAATGTTAAAAGTTTTAAAAGCATTTTATAAATATGTGCATTTCTATAATATGTATATACATATATAACGTATAAACACACACACACGTTTTATATATATATATAAATTATATATAATATAAATATATATATATAATGCACATATAACATGCTTTTTAAACGTTTAACATTAGAAATACTTAAATGTAACCGACTATATATATATATATGGGGCTTTTAAATTGCCCTGGCAAGGTATAGAAGTGAGTGTTTGTGTGTGAAGACAGACCGTCCATGTTCATCGTGTTTGAAACTGTGAGTACAAAATGCCGTCACCAGCACAAGAGTGTTCCGTTACAGAGAGAAACCTCAGACACCTTTATACTCTACTACAGAGATGGGAGGGTGTGTGTGTGTGTGTGTGTGTGTGTGTGTGTGTGTACAGAGAACCAGGGATCAGTTACAGTCTATGGAAGGGCAGTGTTGATGCTCTCATCAAAATAAAAGACTGAGTAAACGCACGGCTTCGATTTCTTTGGGACCTCCAGAAGCAGCACTGAGCTCTAACACTCCCTGATCAATTCTGGTCCTTTTCTCCTGATGGATGGTGCGGAAGAAGGGCTCATACATTGTGCAGCATCAGACGGTCTAATGTCTGTAGTTGTAAATCAATGAAGTTCACATATATAGTAGTAGTAGATGTAAAAAAAAGTCCCAGAGTGGTCTAAAAAAAACCAGCACTGGAGTGATGGGGCTTCATTCAGTACCTTTGTGATCCAAAACATCATCCAACATCAGAACCTGGACTCACTAATGCTCTTGAGGCTGAATGCAATCAAATCGTCACAGCAATGTTTCAACCTCTAGTGCCAGGCATTCTCAGGAGAGGCTGTTATTGCAGCAAAGCCAGGACAAATTCCAGCCCTGATTTCAGAAGAAGCACTGTGTGAAGTGTATGAAGAAGTGACTATTAAAGCTATGCCTTCAGTTTGGGCTATAAATATGTGAGAACACACCTCTACTGTATGCTAGACTTAAGTAGAGTTTTAATACCAAGCTAATGGCCAGTGCATATGAATAATTTAGGGTCTTCTAGATCAAACACACATCTGAAGCTTGTATGCGAAATCTAAAACAGACACGTGAACGTATATGACCTCGTGTTTTACGTTTCTACAGCGACTCCTTCAGTAAAGAGTCCTGGCATAGTGTCCTGGAGTGAAGTTCTTCCTCATGAAGTCAGCCCAAAACTGTAAACCAGAACATGATTTGATGAGTCCTGTTGGTGATCTGATAAGGTAGGATCTGAAAGCTTAACCACTTTTCAACCAAGACTTCATTTAAATAATACAGTGAAATGAGAAGTACTGCAGGGCTCACATAGTTCAAATACAAAAATGATTCTACTGATTAAAAATGAATTAAATACAACAGGAATGTATGTTTTAGTACTAAGAAATCATTCCCTGAAGGTCTAGAAGGACCTGAGAGCTCTTTTCGGGCTTTTAGTGTGCATCAACAGACACAGAGCACAAAGTGAATAGGCATGTAGGAGGACCGGGTGTGTAAATTTATTTGACACTACTTCCAGGAACACCAGAATACAGAAAGTCAACAGATTTGAACCCAGAGTTCACTTCACGATCGGTAAACAACAGTTCATCAAA
The DNA here is from genome assembly GCA_037577275.1 of Bryconaethiops microstoma. Taxonomy (NCBI): domain Eukaryota; kingdom Metazoa; phylum Chordata; class Actinopteri; order Characiformes; family Alestidae; genus Bryconaethiops; species Bryconaethiops microstoma. The sequence goes on from JBBJLS010070245.1 coordinate 7,149, forward strand.
GGATCGTCATATCTAACATATAAAATCACCTCTTGCTAAGTGGAAACGTCTGGACCGCAGCAGCGTCGAGGCTGAAAAGGTGCAGGCCGGGGGGCAGCAGGCATGCTGGTGAGGATCAGAGTGTGCGTTTACTCGCCTACAGACACTGGCGTTCATCTGCAAGCACTGCGGAACTCAACTCTCCTGAATCAACAAACCTGTCCACGACACCAGATTCAGCGCCCGGCCTGTTAAAGCCACGGCTCTTAACTGGGTCCTCTTTCCGTCACGATGAATTCATGTTTACCTTCAGGTTTAAAGAAATACAAGTTTGGCAAAAATCCAATCGATTACATTTTCCCCTTTCAGCGAACAGCTACTGGAGCTATGAGCTAACGTGGCTAAAAAGTAATAAAAGACATCAAAAACATGCCTAATCATCACACGCTCGTCTCAAACTGTGCAGAGGTGTTCGGTAATCTCTGACAGACTTAATTATGTGGTTTCTGACATTGTACTGTTATCTATAAACACGGAATAAAGTATGATATGGAAGAGAATTAGCAATTAGCATTCTCCTTCAAGCTGTAGGACGTACGAAAGTAAAGTGGCACCTTATAGTCACGCGTGGACACGCCACAGCACACATTGTGAAGTTCTTTCTCTGCATTTAACCCGTTCACCAAGCGGGCAGCCAGGAACACAGCGCCCGGGGAGCAGTGTGGGGACGGTACCTTACTCAAGGGAACCTCAACGGTGCCAGTAGCAGTGCTGGGATTCGAACCCACGGCCTTCTGATCTCAGGGCGGCCACCAGCTGCCCAAAGAGGCCGTTTGAAAAGATGCTTTGGCTCGTAAAAATTGCATTTGATTTACTGATTCAAAATTTTCTCTGTCGTGTCCAGTTCCACTTGCTAGCACAATTTCTCTCCAACTGCACGATGCTACCATGCATCAAAGTATCTTTTCAAACTGCTTCTAATGCATCAAAGTATCTTTTCAAACTGCTTCTAATGCATCAAAGTATCTTTTCAAACTGCCTCTAATGCATCAAAGTATCTTTTCAAACTGCTTCTAATGCATCAAAGTATCTTTTCAAACTGCCTTAGTCCCTTAAGAAAAGGCGCCAGAAAGTTATTTAAAAAATATATTTTGCAGAATTTTTATTCTTATAAGACCAAATGAAACTTGAGTATGAAGAACCATCCAAAGGTATTAAGAAACCTAATGCAAAGTTTCATTTCCAATTGAAATTTCTTTCAAGGAGCTTGACATTAAGAGGAGGCTCTTTAAACCGAAACATATTTTCAGAAATGGCTACTTTAAGAACTGTTTACTGAAATGTTTTTAGGGAACCAAAAGTGGTCCTTCTATGGAATCATAAATGTATCACCTTTACGTTTAAAAATATACAGATTCAGAAACCACACAAGCAAGTCCATTAGAGATTACTGAATACGTCCACCAAGTTTGAGGCGAGTGTTTGATCAGTTAGGCCTGCAGTTAGCACCATGCTAACTGGCAGCCATAAGTTTCAATTATTTAGTGCATTAGCCTCGTATCTCCAGTGCTAAAACTAAAGAAGTGATCTTGATTAGCTGGTCAACCTCATTTGACATGAAGGGAAACTATGAACATTTCAGTTTTTTGACAAACTACTCTGGGACAGGTGTGTTGTTTACATGCACATGGGTAGCAGGTTGGCACTCGTCTACTCCATATTCAGATCTAGTAAACTGAATAAAAATAAAATGACTGCGCATGGCAGGCAGCTGGCGCTGTTCGGTGTTTTATTAATGCTTCACACACGAACAGGTCACGCCGTCTTTCCCTGAACAGTGAGGACAGCGAAGAAAATGTTCCCTTCAGAAGAACCGGACATGTTTGTTTTTGGACAGAAAGAACACTTGGGTTAAAAGTGCGTCCAGAGGCAGGGCGGAGGTTGGTGGATGCAGGGTCTGTCACGATGGGACACGTGTAGGATTTCTAACCTTCTAAAGATTAGGCGGGTTGGGTCTCAGATCAGTGTGCGGAGCTCCTCGTCCGTTAGCTGGTTGACTTCCATGATCTTCTGCAGCTGCTCTGCGTAACGGCTCCCATCCTGCAGGAAGTGAGGGATCCGCACGTGTTCCATCACCGCCATGCCCTTCAGACGCTCTACGTCCTCGAAGGACACCTGCACAACACACACACATACACACACACACACACACACACACACACACACACACAGGCTTTGTATGCATGTGGGATTACATATGTCCCATATATACACTACTAGTCAAACTTTTTTGCACACAATGAGATTTTATACATTTGCATGTAACTTGAGTGCATTTAAAGTTAAAGGACAGTCTAGAATTTGACTCTGTATCACCAACAACCAGTTAATAGGAGTCAAACCTGCTCTGTTACTGATTCTCTCATCTTAGAAAGGAAACTGGGTTTATTAGATTTATAGTTGTTCACTCAACAACTAATCTGCAATTTGTAAAATGAATGGAAAAGTTGTAAAAACTTGTGGTGTACAAAAACTTTTGACTGGTGGTGTATTGTATATATACTCACTTGTGTGGTACATAAAACCACATAAACGTCATAGTACTTACACCAATCAGCCACAACATTAAAACTACTGAGAACACTGATCATCTGGTTCCAGCGCCTCCTGTTGGGGGGGGTAATAATATATCAGTCACTGAGTGAACAGTCAATTCTTGACGTCGATGTTGGATGCAGAAAAATGAATCTTTAGCAAGACCCAAACTGTGATGTCTGGACGACTAATCAACTCCAGCACGGCAGGTCTGGGGGGGATCCTGGTGTTCATTGGTCTGTCCCTACCAAAAGAGCTCCAAGGAAGGAGAACCGGAGAACTGGCGTCAGAGTACTGGACCCCGAGGTTCACTGACAGTCGTGAGGAGTGAAGACCAGCCTATCTGGTCTGATCCCACAGAAGATCTGATGTAGAACAAACTGCTGAAGAAGTTCATGCTGCTGTGATAGAAAAGGGGTCAGAACACACAGTGCAGCGCCCCCTGCTGTGTATGGGGCTGCAGACCAGTCAGAGAGCCCATGCTGACCCCTGTCCACCACCGAAAACTCCTACAGTGGACATCAGAACTGGACCATGGAATGATGGAAGAAGGTGGCCTAGTCTGATGAATCATCATGTGGACGCATCTCTTACCTGGAGAAGCATCTGTGGGACAGGTTGGACAAAACTGGCTTGATCCATGGAGGTCCCACCTCACAACTTACAGGACATACAAGATCTGCTGGTGCAGAACTACAGTACCTTCAGAGGTCTTATGAAGTCTAGACCTCAATGGTATGAAAGTAATGTGGTACACAAACACTTTTTAAGATTTCAACTTGTACCATTCACTCTCCAGACATGCATTACGTTTTCAAAGCATATTTTCAGATCCTACATCGTAGATTAATAAGAATGTGGTGAATGATGAAGGATTACAGGCTAAAGAAAGAAAACATCTCGGTCAGTCTGTGTAGTAAAAAATGGATGGTGGCACTTTTCCCTCTCTTGACCTTTCTAGCAGCAGTGGGATCACTTTCCTGTCTCAAAACGCCCCCAGTGTTCCTGCTGATATCTATGTTGGCCCAGTTGCGGCTGCTAGGTCCCAGCATGTCTTTCCAGTGACACCATCTGTGCAATTAGCCTTCAGCTCCGTCACGCAAATGAGCACTTCTGGTTTCTCTCCAGTGTTTTCGACAGAGGAAAATAACTCAGCCAGACACACACAGGGACCCTGTGTGCTTTTACAAATAAATATGAGGAGAGATTAATATGGACTGTGAAGACATGCAAACATAAAGCAGCTTTTACTGAAAAAATTATATATATATATAGCTTTTTATTCAAAAATATCACAGGAGTTTTGTCATTATGGACCATTTCTATCAGTCCAGTTATTGCGAAATGCTCACGTGTAAACAGCAGCTGCTGGGCTCAAAAATAAATACTGAAAACTAAAATGCATGTTTTTATATGTCAATGATAAGTAGATTATGCATACAATATATGTATATTATATATTATGATGTATATTATGGAATATCTAGCATTAAGGATAAGCAGTTCAGAGAATTGATGGATGGATGGATGGATATACATAACTTTGTACACACAATATACTAATTATCATATAAAAACATGCATTTTCATTTTTAATTGTCATTTTTGTTGTTTACATGAGCATTAAAAGTGAAAATGTATGTTTTTTATGTTGTATATTATGTATACAATATATGTGTATTGTGTTATGTATATTATGGAATAGGTACCCCCCCCACCACACACACACACACACACACCCCAAAAACCCTGGTTAAGTATAAGCAGTTCAGAGAATTAATGGGTAATAAATATATACTATATTACTGTTGGTTCCATTTTTGTTGTTATTTTTGACCACGTGTGTTTGAATGAATGATTTGTGCAGTGGGAGACAAGTGAACAAAAGAAAGACCTTTTCGTGAACAAGCCTGAAGGTAAGTGGTCATGATTCAGAAAAACGAGGCGAGTGGAAAAGTGACCCATAGAAAATGAGCAAATCGACTCAATCGAGTGAGGCGACTCAAATCCTCCGAAATCATATAAAAGATTCATGAACGACTCATTACCAGTAATCGTTCATTAAGACTGACCTTGCCCAGCGCAGTAAGGAGCTGAAAGTCGATCTTCTCTCTGTGTCTCAGGATCTTCAGGATTCCATCCAGGTAAACCTGGTCTTTACTGAAACAACCTGGACAACAAACAAAACATTCTGAATACAAACAACACCAACACCAACACCAACACCAACACCAACACCAACACTGCCTGGAAGATTTCATGAACCTTTTTATATCACAGAAAACAGTTTTGACTACATTTACGGCATTTAGCAGACGCTTTTTATCCAAAGCGACTTCCATTCCCCAACTACAGGGGGCAGTCTCACAGTCTCCCTGGAGCAACTTGGGGTTA
>JBBJLS010070246.1:0-12115 GCA_037577275.1 Bryconaethiops microstoma
TGGAGCTGCTTTGTGCACCGAGACACAGTCCTGCTGGAATAGAAAAGGTTCTTCCACAAACTGGGTCCACAGAGTTGGATGCATGGCGTTGTCTAAAATGTCTTGGTCTGGTAAAGCATTAAGATTGTCCTTCACTGCAAGTAAGGGGCCCAAATCCTGAAAAAACAGGTTTGTCCCAATACTTTTGACCATATAGGGTATTAAGGCTTATTTTTGCTTTGGTCAATTTCCTACCAGAAAGTGTAATAACAACTGACACTTACTGGAATAAGCCTTTATAGTTGTTTATTTAGTTTATGTCAGTTTAGTGTTTGTCAGTTGCCATGAGAGGCTTATGAAGGCGTTGTGTGGCCTTATGATCGCTGCCCTACACTAAAGTGTTTATTAAGAGCGAAGACTTAGTAATGGGATGTTTTGAAGTTCATTGATGAAACTTAAATCAAAATATGTGTGTTACAGATATTATACAGACACACACACAGACACACACACACACACACACACACACACACACACACCACCAATCACCACACATTCTCCACCTCACCTCTTCTGTATGGTTCTGTAAGACACTTTTTGCCCATTTTCTCAGGTGTGTTTTTCATTTCTGGTCATACGAGGACTGGTCATTTACTATAGAGCTGGTCTTGCAGGGATACATGCAGGACATTGTGAAGCTAAATAGTCCCTAAAGAAAAGCGATTTAGGTCAAATTCACAATTTTACCACCATCAACATCCATATAAACACTCAGAGACACGTGCAGGTTAAGATCCAGTCATTCTGAATGACGTTAATGACATTAATTTGCATTATGTCTGAATCGTCCAAATGAGAAGAGTATTTTATCTGTAATGTGTTAACAAAGCCGGCTTTTGGGTGAAGGTGTAAATTGAGATCATCACTGATGAGTGGAGCAGACTGTTTAATGACACTTTTTATGCAGCAAAATATTCCTGCATGTCAGTATAAATGAACATTTCAGTGCAGATAATGGAGGATCCTGAACACCAGGATTTACACTCTGGTCATGAGTGAAGAATTCTATCTATCTATCCATCTATCTATCTATCTATCTATCTATCTATCTATCTATCTATCTATCTATCTATCTATCTATCTATCTATCTATCCATCTATCTATCTATCTATCTATCCATCCATCTATCCATCCATCCATCCATCCATCCATCTTGAAATGATTATCTGGGTTAAGTTGTTATGAAGGGCTTCTGTAAGTGTTATCTTAAGAACTGCATCCTTTCTGTAAATGATTACCCTTTTTTCTCGCTACCATTACCAGTGTTAACCTATATAACCTTTTATGACCTCCTGGATTGACATCTAAACTGTCTGATTCAGGATGAACTCGGTTAAACTGTTTTGAAATTACTCCAAAGGTTATCAGACATGCTGAAACATCTGATTTTAACAGCAGTTCTAGGGTATTTCAGGTAACCGCCCACAACTGACATCATAGCAAAAGCTCAAGAAGTAGAAGAACACAGCTGAGTATGATTTCAGGTCATCTGTTTACCCTGCACTCACCTTGAGGAAGCTAGTCCTTAGTTTATCAATCCTTTATTAAATGAAATCAGGAAAAAATCCCCCTCCCCCCCCCACCCACACATACACATACACATACACATACACAGGGCGGAGCTGTGACCTGTGGTCTGATCATAGCGTATAATTAATAAAAGTGAAGTGTAATTCAAATATGAAAGATAATGCATCTCATTTGTACTAAAATCACTACAATTGTTTACTTTCAGGCTGTAAAAGAACTCTCTAATAATTCTGGGAGTTGGATCGTTAACACAGAAGTTTGTCACGGATGGGGGGGTTCAGTCGCAACCAATAGTCAAATAGAATTTATGATAGAATCTTATAACGAACCACTGATCGCTGCTTCTTTAAACTCAAAGGTAGACACCACCTGGTGGCTGTGCGTTGCATTTCGATTGGCAAATGGACCCTTCATTAAGAAATGGAGGTCAGCTCAAGTCAAGTAGATTCATTTGTGCCATATACACACCTTATACACAACATATACGCACCATATATACAGTACACAGTGAAACCAAAATCTGTTAGATACGTCTTGGGCCAACACAGGCCAACACTTGGCTCTCCAGCCTCTGTTTTGGCAGCTGATCTTTAGATCCTCATATTTGTCCTTCTTTCGCTCATGGGCCTCCTTGCAGTCGATGTTTGAATGAATACAGTTTTATGACAGATACTGTTTTCTAGCAGTGGAGTTGTTGCAAGGGGTGCAAAAATGCAGAACAGAGTTAGAACAGCCATAAATAATAAATGTGCAAATAATAGTAGCAGCAGGACAGAGAAAGTGCAAAGTATATAATAAATAAAGGGTGTTTAATAATAAATAAAGGGTGTTTACAGTGGCAGATGGAGGTATAAGTTTGTGTAGTGAGGTGATAGAAACGTAAGAAACCAACAGTTACTGGCCACCTCAACTTTCATCTTATGGTGGCATCTAGACAGGCACGATCGACTTACTGCTTAAATATCGTTTATCGTTAAAAATCCTCAGGCAGGCAAAAATGTCTGAAGAATAAGAACGTGTGATGAAACTGATAAAGGCAAAGTGAGGTCAATAATAACCAGCAACCACCCTGAAAATTGTGTGAAAATTTTACACAATGGAAACAGTATCAGTTTTAAAAATAGTAACTATAACTGTGATTAAATTTGCACTTGATATTGATATATGTCCAACCAAATTTCCTTATAGACACTGTCCTTCACCCACATAAACATTTAAGTTTGTAAATAAGCACTTGCACTGTTACTTGTTCGTGGAGGGACTTATTTGTACATTTTGCAACACGTTCCTAATTTTTTTTTATTTGTTTGGCTTTATGTACAAAAATAATCACAATAATCATAATTTTTACAATTAATGTCTGTAATTTTAGTAAACAGTCTTGTATCGCTCCACATTTAAAAAGACAGGCGCGCCTGAAACGCTTCTTATAACCTCGGCGTGAGTGCGTCAGGCTGGCAGCTGTCTTGTAGCTTATTTTTGGAACTGCATTATCTTCAAATGTCAGAACAATAAAATTTTCCAAGAGGTGAAAAGTTCAATTGACGTTCTTAACAATAAAAATGTGAACATTGGATGTTGCATCACATTACGATTAAGTGATTCACTCCTTAATTAAAATACCCCTGCTGATGGAGCCAAACTTCACATCTCCAAGTATAATAGTATAGTAATCACTTCTCATCCTCTCAGAGCTTCAAGCACTGCTCGTCTTGAACCACCGTTGCTCAAAAGAAGAAGACATGCATCAAAACTCTTTTCAGTCTCCGCCGCCTAGTGGTGGAATGAACTTCCTCTTGCAATCAGATCTGCGGAGTCCCTCGCTGTCTTCAAGTGTTGTCTGAAGACTCACCTCTTCAAGGAGCACCTTGGTGACTAACCAGTCCTCTAGTTTACCTCTTATACATCTTTTCCTATATATATGAAAAAAACCTCAGGCAGTTACCCTCTTAAAACCTGTTGCGTGTCACCTAGCGGTCAGTTCCATATATGGAATGAAGCATAAATACGCATTTTACACCATGATTGGTGTATTTTCATGACACTTCTCTTTAACCAATAGTAGGGGTTTTTACGGTTAGAACGAGCCTTCCCGCACGTTTCTAGGCCCTCCCTAGGCTGAGATATATTCAAAAGCATACAGCATCTGCTTCTGACAGGTCCAGCTTTGACGGACAATATCTCGGACCACTGACTGGGTAGCCATAATTTACATATATGGCCTTGTAGCCAATCCCCAGAACTTTCCAACAAACTTTCCAAAAATCTACAGTCCCCCATCGCAAAGCCATATAAAACGGCCTGAATGATCCCAGATTAGTTGACGAGTAGTGCTTGTCCCGTGCGCTTGTCTGGATCTATACGGATTTTGTTCATGCTGAAACAAGGCGAAATGCACACAGAAAACCAAATTGAGGATATTTGATGATATTTGAGGACTTTTTATGGGGACATTTGGCCAGCAAATAAAAATTACAAAGGAAAATTGGAGCCATGGTCAGAGAGAAGCGTGTTGAGGGACACGGAGAGGGAATACCTTGTTTGCTGAATTTATTCGCAGTGAGTACATGGAAATTATGACACTGTGCTCTAAAAGTGTCTATATGCTGGCTGGGTTGTGATAAAATAGCTTTGGAGTTTCTGTGTAATTGTTTTATTGTGTTTTGAGCAGGTTTTTGTGTGCTTCTGGCCAGCTGGGCAGAGCATGTTTTTTTTCTGGACTCCCGTGATCAACCGGTTCAGCGGTACCGACTCGCCACTTGCGTCGTGAACCTTTTCTACAGAATGAATGCAAAAGAAGTGATGTTGAAGTGTTTATTGATTCATAATTCTGTGGTAAACATAAGGATGTCTCAAACAAAACGGTGTCTTGGAATGGTACTACTTGCACTAAAAGACTTATAAAACATTCATTTTTTATTCTTTTGAGCTAAAACTTTATATATAAGTTGAAAGGACCCATGGCTATGTGTTTTCACTGTTTTCAGCCTTTTTTCAATACCAGGACGATAATGCGAGGGTGAATTCCGAAACCTTTTACACAAGCATATATAATCATCCTGTTGTGGCAGAATGAACACAGAGTGATTACGTCACCTAAGGGAATTTCACCCTAAGGAATCTCCTTGTTACCAGTTTAAAGACACACAGGTTCGTTCACACAAGAAGGCATGAGGCGTAATTCCAAATAGCTCCTGCGCAAAAATAAGACAAAGAAAGACAACAGAAATAAATGCTTGACACAATAAAGAAAAACAAACAAAATCCAAACAAACTAATAAAACACAAAAGGGGAACCACTTGAAGATAATAGGCCCAGAACTAACTATTATTACGGCTAGTGGCTAGCCACACACAACACAAAGCAAAGAAAAGAAATCCCAACAGAAAGGCTACAGGGACACTTCAAAAGAATGGTAAATCACAATAAAGGAAAAAAATAGAAACAAAGTAATCCACAAAACAAAATAGCAGAAAATAACACAGAAAGCAAAGCAATTTAATCCAGAGAAAACCAAAGAAACAAAGCAGTAGTTAGAAGGAATGATAACACTCAATCGCAACAAATAAACAATAAAACAAAACAACATGAGACAAAACAGCAAGACCCTTGAGGAGAGGCTTGATGAAATGCACACCAGTGGGGAAGCTGTGCAGGCCTCACCTCAACCACCATCCGCTGTGGCAAACTGAAAAAGTAAAAAATTATTCACGCTCAAGGTAGCAGGGTCTGCAGCACCCGTTCACAGGAGGAGAACGCTTCACACGGCCAATAACCAGCTGTTTATTCTATCCAAACTGAAAGGAGAAGAAATATAAGGGTTGTGAGCCTTTCCGTATGCATTTACTACCAAAAAAGAGCACCAGCATTTCCTACCTCTTCCAAGCCGATAGATGAAAAACAAATCTCCACTGGTTACTGGAGCCAGGGCTGTAAAGCCCAAGCTCGAACACTCCTGACTGCCTGACACCGCACAGCCGCTCTGAACAATGGACCACATTACCGGTCTATGCGCCAACTTCCCAGAAGAGGCGGAATCGAATCGCACATCCTAGTAATGAGTCACCTGCCAATATATATACACGCACGCAAGAGAGATGGAACGAGAAAAATAATTTATATAATAAAGGGGCGATCCATTACACTGTGTTGCTGTTTGAACATAAGTTTATATATTTCACTTATCGGGGACATGAAACTTCAGAGTATTAGTTAGAAATGAGTCCAACCACAAACAAAAATAATAAAGTATGACTGAGTTATGAGCTTTTAAAATTGGGAACTGCAAAAATCCAAAATGTCTGCTGAAGGGGGTGATACACAACAGGTAGCCCAACTGATTTTCCTTGCTTGTGCTTTAATCTCAGATTTGGGACTGATGGCAGGAGCCGTCTTGGCGCTGCCACCAGTTGTAGCCTCTGTGCTGCTACTTCACGGCACTGCGGCGCGGCTGCTTGGCTCTGGCTCACACTGACTCACCAACGCACGCATGGTCCTTGCGCTCTCAGGTGTTGGCCTCAGCTGCTGGTCAGATTGCTCGCAGAGGATAGATTTCAGACCTGTAAGCATCTCCATCAGCTTCTTCAGCTCCTGCTGCTGTGCCGCCAGAGACTGCTGCAGTTGGAGCCTGTGCTCAGTTACAGGCTGGCTAGGCTGTGTAGCTTCTTCAGGCGGTGCTTCTGGCCATGTAGGAGGCAGGGGCAATGCCTCAAGCGCCAGCTTACTCAGGGTTCTCGGACCCGAGGTGGCTGCAAATGAGGCTTGCTGGTCCTGCCTAGGGCTCACCTCACGGAGCAAGTCAGGCACGAGCCTGAGTGGAGGAGTGACGGAGGAAGTCTCAGACTTCCCGGGCAGCTGATCAGCGGGTGGGAGACGTGAGCATCATGGACGGCCATGCCTCCATCGTCTCTGACCCGCAGATCTCCCGCCTGGCCAATCAGCGAGCCACAGCAACTGTTTGGTAATGTGAAGCTGTTTGGTTGTTGATGAAGTCGGTCACCTAAACACACACACACACACACACTCACACTCACACTCAGATATATGTCATCAGCTTCATTAACAACGAACATGACCTATGAAATGTCCCCTAATATACTTATAATTATAAATACAATGTGGGTCAGCAGATGAGTGTTAAATATTTAAGGAGTTATTAATTGCAGCTATTAAGCAGTGCATTTAAAGTTAAAGGACAGTCTAGATTTTGACTCTGCATCACCAATAACCAGTTAATAAGAGTCAGACATGCACTGTTGCAGATTCTTTCAGGAAACTTGTAAATAAACTTGGTTTATTTCAGTTTATTAAATAAATGGAAGTGGTTAAAAACCTGTGGTTGTAGAAGCAGGAATCCAAATCTAAAACATTTTTCTAATTCAAAAATCAAATGCAGTCAGAGAAATGCAGCTTGCTGCTTTATTGAAGAATGAAGCAGTCTCTTGGGTCCAGGAGAGTGTTGATCAGACACCTCAGGCTCAACAGACCTTTCATTCCACATATATAGGCACTTCCGGGGAGAATGACTCCCCCTCGCTCAGCCTTGTTGGCTTTCAGCCAATAACAGACAAAGTTGGATTTTCAAGTTCTTTACCAGTATTTTTCCGTTATTTGTCCTGTTCTTTTGTTCCACATTTTTCTGACTTGCATTTCCTCCTTCAAGGTATATGATTCTTATTGACCATCTGGCCAGCCAGTGGCATTGACCCATGGCAAACTAGTGGCCATCGACTAATAAGACTTCCTGAGATGCTTTCTGCTTTAAAGTTGGGGGCTTTCTGTGAGGAAGGGTTTTATTGCGTAAGCGAGTTTATTACTTTATTGGCCGGGAACATCCTGACGCTCAGGCTCTCTCAGGCCAATTCAAAAGGTTAATGGCCATATGGTCAGGGACAGAGATCTCCTTCCAGAAATTTAAAGAAAGCACCTATGTTATGTTAAACCTTAATGGAAGTAGAAACACACCCTATATTTACCACTAAAATCTACAATACACCCCCCCCCTCTCCGACAACAAAGTCACAGAGCTACTCAACTAACAAACGAAGTTGTGTATCCAACCCAACCACATAAAAACAAAACAAAAAAGAAAAACATCAATCCAAAAATATGTATAAACAAGAAACGCCTGTTGAACTGAACACTCTGAAAACCAAAGATCAGCAAAAAACCTCAGAACTTTGTCAATTAGAGGAAAATTCTCATCTTACCCAACATATTGAGGTAACGCCATCGGCACTTGGAATCCGCAGTGTTCAGTCCAATCAATGCACACAATTACTAACCACATATGGTAAACTAAAAATTACTAACCACATATATGGTAAACTAAATTCACACAGTTATAGAAACAAATAAATGCGGAATAGGCCTCCCAAATCTTTGTCCAAGACAGGTAAAGCATCAATTTCTCATCTTCGTCCATTTTTGTACTTCACATACAAGTTGCACGGCAAAGTCAGCATGAGTCAGGAGAAGTCTCTAGTACATCACTGGTCACACTTAAAGCAAGTCCTCCACAAAATCAACTATCCATACTCACAGAAACATAATCACCCCTAATATTATAATGGAAATAAGAGAGTGATGAGTAGTCCTGAGCTGCAACAACAAACCTCTGGCAATTCACAGTATTCGTTATCATTCTGGTAACTACCACTTTTAAAAGTAGAATTACACAACATGCTAGCGTGCCAATCATCAAGAGAATTCCAATTAACATAATGCCTATTTTCATTAACATAACATGCATCTTCACCATAGCTTCAGTAAATGACCCACCTGGTGCTGTATTATTAGGTGTGTGAATACAACACTGGTCACCAAACATTGCACACACCCCTTCTTTTTCTGCCAGCAACCAATCCAAGGCTTGTCTATTTTGCCAAGTCATTCTCTTAATGCCTTTAAAGCTTCATTAGTGTAATTAACCTCTGCCCATTATAATATATATATATATATATATATAATTTATCCATTCTGTATTCTTATTTACAGTAATCCAGAGGAAAATAGATTCAAAACCAGATTTAATCTCATTTCTAGCCTTATAATGTTCAGGAATAACGCGAAGTTGTCCAATAGCATCTAATATTACTTCAGGGTCAGGTTCATAAAACCTTTTCTGTCTTTGTAGAGGACAATCATTTTGTTTCTCTAAATTTTTATTTGTCCCAACAATTGTCACTTTTTGAATTGCTTTAACCCTTGCACGAAGTAATATCCAATTAAGTGGCAACACAGGCCTAAGAGTTGTCCCTCCACAAATCCCAAAAAAATCAGCTACAACCTTTACCTGAGTCTTAATAGTAGTCAGTGGTGGTAAAACCCAAGTTTGTTTTTCACAGCTTTCCATTGGAGTATATATGGTTCGGTTATCTGAGTATGACACAGCAGGTTCAAAATTTTGCCTAGATGGGGTCTGAGCATTCCATGTATGATCAAAATGAAAAGTCGTTCCACACTTGCCCTGAAATTGCCCTACAATTTCACCCCCATCCATTTACTTACTAGTCCTATTGTAACATTCATAAATCTCTGTCCAATTAATAATATAATTTCTAGGGATTCCGACTTGTGACAAACTAAGAGTAGAAAACAAAACCGTATAGTACTTAGCTCTTGAGGTATTTGTAAATTTTGGGTAGTCAGGGTGAACAAGGTGATTTAAGCAAAGTGCTGGTCAATGCGGTCTACGGGCAAAAGAAATATTACAAAACTGCCTATTGAATACTGCACACTGTTCATAAGAATATGGATTAGGGTAGGCTTGTCACAATACTGAACTCGATACCAAATCCAAGGATGGTACTTGATACTCGATACTATTTTCAATACTACAGGGGGAGAAAAAACACAGGAATTTTTAATAAATAATTTAAAGCTTGGCAGCCCATTTAAAGGCGTATGACGCTTTCGGGGAACAATGCACTACCAAACCAAACCCCTTACTTTTACCCCTTAAAATTACCTTAATTTTAACCTTAATTTCCAGGAAATTAAGGAAAAAAGTGCACAGATTAAGGCTGATTAAGGGGTAAAACTACTGAATGTTCCTCTTACTTTTTAAAAGTTGCCCCTTAAATAATAGAACCTCCTGAATAAATTCTATATGTTTAAGATTAAGGGGTTTCACACTCATGCCTTAAATCCACTTTTAAGGTAAAATTAAGGAATCGCTTCACAAATTAATGGCCACCTAATTCAGATTAAGGGGGTTGATGTATTTTCAGGAGTAAATTAAGGTAGGGTTAAGCACATTTTAAGTACATTGTGTTTCATAGTGATGGGGGAAGGATTTGGGCTAATAACTCCAGATCCCCATGAGCTAGGGGGCAAACGGGGGATTGTTGGAAAAGTCTCACGGAGATCTACCGGCATGTCAAGTTTGGCATGGCTGGGTGCTCGCGGGCCGACGGGCCGGTTCTGTGGGGAGGAGAGCTTCGCCACCGGCCACGTTCGATAGGTCTGGGGGAGCTGGGTTAGGTTGTTCTCTGGCCGAGCAATAGGGCAAAATGCGGCTCGGGACCCATTTTAAAAAAACGACACGGAACCGATCGGGCAGCGGCACAGATCCGATCGGGCAGTGGTACGAATCAGGCACTGACAGTCCGGTGCCACTTTCATGTAAACATTGGGTCCTCCAGGGAGCCAGGGGAGGGACTGCCCACTGCCTGTTGAAAATTGTTTTAGTCTGCCGGCGATTTCCGTGAACCGGCAGATGGAAAACTGGCATTTAAGTATCGATACCAGTGCTAATTGACATCAAAATCAATACTACATTAGTATCGATTAGTATCTGAAAATCGATTTTCTTGTAAATCCATATCCTAATAAATGTTTGAGATTGATCATCTAGTGCTCTTTCAGTCCTATCTAAGTAAACAACTTAGTCGCTTGTTCTGTAGTCATTAATTTTGCTGTATCCAGAAATATACAATGATCAATCAAGCATCTACTTTTAATGTTAACTCCCTCTGTATTATCACACTCACACTTTTCAGGAACTTCACACTTTAAGGCTTCTCCAGTCACCTCATCAACCAAGTTATTCCCCTTAATTACATAATCATTTCCTTACTTATGAACTTGACATTAACATTAAACTAATATCCCTGTATTACAGGTCCCCTGCATGGATTTACTGAACATTTCTTTCAGACGTGCTGTCTTTGTCCACACCCCCAACAGATTCCAGGCAGCTTTGGGATTATTGTTGCTGGTGTCAGCCACTTGTCTCCTGTCCTCTTGTCCTCTTAGTCCATCTCCTCCAGACTGAAATGGGAGGAGTTGTAGACTGCAGTGGCTTAAAGTTCCTCCCTTTTCCTTGGCCTTTTGCTCTCCACTGCATACACCACATGAGCTACAAACTCATCAACATCTTGTCAGTAAGTCCCTTTCATGTTTTCCAGCTTGTTCTTCATCTCCCAGGGCCAAGAGACCACCAACTGTTTTTTCTTCAATGTCCAGTAACCACTCTTGGGACCCTCATGCAGTTCCAGCAGACTACTGACCAGCCCCCAACAGAGCTTGGGTCTACCATAATACATAATTAGCCTCTCTCCCCTTTATCAATATTAATGCCTGTATTGAAGGATATGTTTTTTTACACTACAGACTGTCTGACTCAGTTTCTGAATAGTGTCGTCAACTCCATTGTCACAATGGAGAGTGAACAGGAACGTACCTCAACTGGAAGTTTGGCCCGTGTAGTGTGAAGGATTAGCCCAGACATGGATTGACGTGAAGAGGCTGGATGTTCACGCAGTTTGATATATGAACGCTCGGGATTACGAGTTGAGATTCCCACCGGAATCCACGTTCAAGAACATGCAAAGTGAGAAGGTGAGTACTCACAGTAGGGTGATCGAGCATCCGTCGCGAAGACTAGTGAACTCAATGACCGAGTGAGGAGGAAGTCTTCACATCCTGTGAGGAAGTCTTCATACACTGTGACATGCTCATTTCCGTTGCCCCGTGCATGCCACGTCACTCGTCCATCCACTATTTCATCTTGAACTTCCCTTTTTGGTGCACTCCATTCGACTCTCATAAAAGGTGTCTTTATCTCATTATCTCTCACTATCTTCCCCTTTTGCCTGCTGCTTTCTACAAAGATATTTGTCCACCTCATTTTAAAATAATTCTAAGATCATTTTCTCTTTTTTACCTTTCTTTTCTCACTTTTACCCCCTGACTTTTAATTCTGAATGAGAACTTCTAAAGCCTCACAGAGCCCTAAAGTAAATGTACCCCTTTCTGGCCATTTAGTATTTGGATTTAGACTTTTTCCAGTTCACCCAAATCTTACTTAAACTCATGATTATATCTTTTAATGATGGATTCTCCTCACACATTTTATCCACCTGCGTTTTTACCCTCAGTTTACGATTTTACATTTTCTTCATTATTCCAGTTGTCATTTTTCTTCTATCTTACTCTTAATATTATCTTATAATACATATTCTTTACCTTAATTATACAATATATTTACTTTATCCTACTTTTTACCACTTTATAATATTCTATTTACATTACTTGCTTGT
>JBBJLS010070247.1:0-12115 GCA_037577275.1 Bryconaethiops microstoma
GTCCATCCCGACACCGGCATCTCTTCCAAAGCCATGGGCATCATGAATTCCTTCGTGAACGACATCTTCGAGCGCATTGCCGGTGAGTCTTCCCGTCTGGCTCACTACAACAAGCGCTCCACCATCACCTCCAGGGAGATCCAGACTGCCGTGCGGCTGCTCCTTCCCGGGGAGCTGGCCAAGCACGCCGTGTCCGAGGGCACCAAGGCCGTCACCAAGTACACCAGCTCCAAGTAAGAAGTTACGATAACTTCTCAAACCCAACGGCTCTTTTAAGAGCCACCCACGCCTCCGACCAAGGAGCTTTTTTCCGTTGTGGAGTCGAGAGAATAGTTTTTTATTGACAACTGCTGACTTCAGTGTTTGGTTTTTTTTTTCTTACGCTTTCCCGCGCATTTTCTTCTCCCCACGGTTACCAACTAAAGCAGGCGTAGTATAAAATGAGACGCTGTTTTTTCCCTGTGCAATCGTTTTGCAATTACATTTCAGTGGTTTACTTATCCGTACAGGGAGGAATGGGGAGTGTCACGAAAGACAATTGGAGAAGAATACACACATCCGTATGTATACGATCACAGTCCTAGTGCCAGCACATAAATGTGAACCTAAGATCTGCCTCTACATAGTAGTCTAGTTTACCTAGAGTCTAGGTAAACTAAATTACTGTGTAGAGGTAGACCGTAGGTCGCTAACAGGAGGACCGCGGTCCGGGTCTGTACGGGACAGCTTCTGGGTCCGACTAGCGACCTATGGTCTATCTCTACACAGTCATTTAGTTTACCTAGACGTGTAGCCAAAACACAAGGTTAGAATTTAAAACCTGACGGGGCGCATCTATTTTAACCGACGCAGCTTTTATAGTATCTTCGGTAGAGCTTTAGCGGATGAGAAAAGACAGACCAATTGCACGAAAGTTAAGTCATCCCACGTAAAACCTTTCAGCCAATCAAGTACGTGCGTTCCTGACAGTAAACATTGCGACTCTACAGGGCAGATATGAGTTAGAGGGAAGGCAAACGGGTGAAAAAGACGATAGAAAGATGAGCAAACAAAGGGAGAGATACAGACGACTGAGGGAGAGAAAGGGAGAGATACAGACGGAGCTTTGGGGGAGTTGAATATAAAAAGTGAAGAAAGTGAGCCTCTAAAACTGTTCAGCTGTTAAAATGTGTTGAGGTTTATTTTCTGTACAGTCGGTTGAGACTGTGGAGTCAAAATATGAAACCGAAAAGGGGAAAGTCAAGCTTTTACAATAAATATTAATGTTTTTGAATTGTACTAAATTTAATTTGACAGGTATTGATTAAATGTGGATACAATAGGCTACTTAAATATATATATCACACTAAATAGTTATACTTTATGATCTTCTGGAAATTTTCATCTGCGGCACTAGGCCTCTTGAAATGCTGTGACTTCTTGGTCCATCATCACCTCTACTCTGCCGAAGGCTCAGTCACTTTTCAAAAGAGCAGACTGCAAGTTTTTTTTTTTTGAAGGTAAGATAATAGCTTTTATGGTATAATAACCAAAACGAGTAAAAGAGGGAAAATGTGGCCTAAAGTTAACATGTTATGCACGGAAGAGTATGTTTACACCTGGGCTTTATGTCTGTGGTGATGTTAGAGGACTTATAACAAAGTTAGAGTAATCCAAGCATATAAATAATTACACTAATTTAAGCATAAAGCCTAAGCCACAAGCCTGAGGCCTCGCTCTGCAGGTTCATTTTCATCGTCAAACAAAACCGTAAGCAAGAAGACAAGCTCAACACTTTCATTTTGCCACAGGATTATTGCCCTTCTGTCACTTGCTTTTGAAACTAAAAAGGCTAGACAAGAAATCTGACCAGGACAATTAAAGAACTACATCACAGAGGCTTGGTTGTATTCTTAAGGTCACTGAATGTTAGTTAAAGTGTGATGCAAAATAAAATGTCAGGCTCAAAAATTTAGAAATTATAGCTTAACCTCCATTTGACCTTTTTAACTTCCATGCTTGGCAGGATCAAGTGGCAAACCACGGCGGAATTAAATTCAGACACTGGAAAAGCTTTTATATAATTTATTGTCAAGAGATAGAGAGGAAGCTCCAATGACAGAGTTACGTGGAGACGGGAGGAGTGACATCTCGTTCATCATCTGTAGAAAAACCCAGAGCCCAGATGCAGGTTTTCACAACCCATTTTAAAGCTAATCCATCTTGAGGAACATCATTGATGCTGATGAAAGCTGCTGGAAAGCCTTTAAATGGCACCTTCAGTGTTTGTGTGCGGTCTAACAAAGAAACAGTTTAGTGTTAATAATGCTGCAAAACAACGGTTATCAACAGTCCCTTGGGAGAAGACAGTTACAAGTTCACAGTTGGTCCTAGAACCTTCCAGGTTGCTGAAAACAGACGGGACACATCAGCATCCGGCAAGACAGCAGTATCTAACAGAATGGAAATGTGGAATTCACTGTGAAAGACCAGCAATCAGCACTGTGGGAAAAAAACCTTACTAAGATGTTGTTTGTTAATGTTATTTATTATTTAAATAATGTATAAAGTCTTTTCACGTGTTGTGTAAACCTCAAACACCACAGATGTTTCAACTCTACACACAGCCCTACAGCAGAGCGAACAAAAAAAAAAAAGAAAAAAGAGAAAATGGATTAAAAAACACTAAACGTCCTAATTCAAACGGTGTCTAAGCTGGAGTGGAAAACCTTGTTAACATTTAAAATGCAATTCTGTTATTGTGATTCATAACAGTTTGTGTAAAAATACTCAAAACACAAACATTAAACTCATTTTGTTAACTGAATAACTGAATAAATACAGCTTGAAACTTTAGGGCTTTTTACATTTTGGCACCAACAAAAGCAGACGGTCAGCCGGAGCTGCGCATAGCGGGTCAGCGACTCAGGCTCGTTTTGGGCTTTTAAAAAATCAGTCTAACAGCGGAGTGTCCAAATTCACCCTTAAAAGAGGACAGACAGATCGATGAAAGGTATGAAGTTTGTCTGGTCTTCTCCATGTGTCTGGGCACTGAGGTAGATCCACTAAGGCCAGTCAGCGACTCAGTCACCGTCCTGCAGACGAAGGAGATCTAAAAACCAGACTTCCACAGGTCCAGGATGGACCATGGTGTGGTCAGACCCCATCCAGCTCACAGCTCATCATGGTTCCTGGTTAAATCCTCACCATAGTTGGTCGCCTGACTGCCCACGAACATGTTCCAGTTCTCCAATATCTCTTCCTTGGTGAGCATTTGATCCTAAAGTAAATAAAATCCAAAATCAATCATTGGTTATTCTGTGTCATGACTGTACTTTGATAACTGAGCTGTACTTTCTTTACAGCTGGACGTTTTCAGAGTCTAGTTTGACTGCAGGGTCGCAGTGTCCAGTTCACTATTAGCACTGCAAGACTAGGCTTGATTAAGCACCAGGACGGGGGCCTCTAGCATTCGAGGCATTTTCGTTACCTTGTCTGTGTCCGACTCGTGCAGCAGGTGTCTGGCCTCGGCCTGAGCGTGGTCATAATCCTTTGGCAGGATCCAGTGCCGTATCTCCTCCAGGTCCATCTTTCCATCTTTATTCAGGTCGCGAAAGTCAGAGAACTGGTCTCTCTCTGTCTTCACCCAGTCCGGCTCTGGACCACCTTCCTCATGAGCAAACATGTCCGCTAGAAAACGTTAAACCCAACACATTATGGGGTCTCTATGGGGATGGTGGTGGTCGCTATGGTTACTGTTTAAGATGGGAATCTCCTTTAAGTTGTTGTTAAGCAAAAGACAGTTATTCATGCTAAACATAAGACAGAGAAAAAGGAAGCTGGACTGGATGTTTTCCTGCCCATGGTGTGCAAAAATCCCAGCCCTGAAAAGCAGTTCACTTGAATATCAATGTTCTTACCCCTCCTGCGATGTTTTATGCCAACTGATATGCCAGCATTTTTCTCTAAATAACCTTAAAATCCCAAATATTGTATGTAGTTTGACACTGCAGTTGAAAACATAACCAGTAGATGAAACCAGTGCTTTAATGATCAGACTAAAGCCCCACTTCCAGAACTTACCACAGCAAATGGTGGGCCACTCTAACCGTGATTACTTTGGAAGACCTCTAGATGTGCATTTTTGGTTTGATGTCTCAGAAAGTAGATCGAAAAGCCTGTTAACATTCAAATTAAAACTGGAGAATATTCTTCTATCTTACCTATATATTCATCCTCGTCCACATGACCATCACCGTTTTTATCAATGTCTTCCATTGTTTCCTGAAAAACATCCAAATATCAGCGACACCCAGTTAGATCCTCAGAGATGCAGTTTTATTAATATAATTTTGGTTCGAGGGCCAAAAGCAGTGCTTCCCAGTGCAGGAGCTGCAAACACACCATCCGGCTTTAACACAGTGTCTAACACACACCATGTCTCTCTGAGGGTCTTTAAAGAGCTGATCAGGTGTGCAGGACAGCGTGTCTCAGGGACAAACCTCGTAACTCCATTGGTTGACTTCGCAGGAATGAGAAGAAACTTCTCAACTTAGAAAACACATTTTTTCCAAGTAATGCTGCACCTTAGTCCAAAAAGAACAAAATTCTGATTCAATGTGAAGGCCAACTGGTGTAAAAAAATGACAAATTAAGATAAGAAGTTTCGTTTTCAATTTATAACACAAAACATGACTTGTAAACATGAATAACAATGTAGAAATGTGTTTGTGTGAAGGAGCTGTGATTTATCAGACACACACACTGCTCCATTTTCAAACTCGGGCCTTTAACACGCTAAACTGATCAAGAATCAATGAAAGAATAAAGAATCACTAAAGGTTTCAGTATCAATAATATTTGCTCAACCCTCCAGCTGGAACTCAACTTTAGGTTCTGAACCAGTTGATTCTTTGAGGAAACACTAACGCTAGGAGCACGACAGAGTCGACTCTGTATACCTTAAACAATCTGTGAAAATGGCCCAGCCTCTTAGTCTAGCCCAGTAAAACAACCGATCACATTTACACATTTACCTCAACTTGAAACAGGCCAGAGACCTCCTTCCTCAAAAGTTCAGACTCAAGAATTTATCATCTGAAGAGACTCCACATTACAGCAGGTGGGTTTAACAGGTGTGAAAGCGCCAGTTGTTTTAACGCAGGAGAAAAATTAGGCATTTCAGGCATGAGTTGAGGTGTTTTATGGTGGAGCGGAGAACCTCAGTCTGGCGGGTTCTGTGATTACTGTCCAACAAACATGACACGCAGAACCAAAAAGGCGTTCAACAGCTGCGTCCTGCATCCCCGAGACTTAAACAGCATTACGCATCCCCAGCTGTGTTTAGGCAGCAGCAGCAAAACAAGACACAAATCACATCTGTTTTTAAAGACTTAAAACTGAATTCATTTTAAAAAGCTATTAATTTTTAAAGCAGGTGGAAAAAAACCTGAGGTGGAAATCAGGTCCCACCAGCAGGAGGTTCGTCTTTACATTGAGGCTCATAGGTCAGTGGGGTTTTCTCACGACTGCAGCAGCCTTCGACCTCAGCAAACTGGTCTGGACTCACCGGAGGCACACCAGGTCAGCTCAGCTCAGCTCAGGGTAGGTTATTTGTAACTGATTTGGTTTGGAGTAGCTCCTTCATCATCCATCTTTACACACACTTTACAAACAACACAGACAAACACAGTAGAAGTTCCACTCCATCCTAAACCACAAAAACTAAAAATAAATGAATAATTCTTTACTATGCAATCTGTGTAACATTTGTGTTACTATGCAATCTTCTACAACTTGTTTTAAAATCAGCCCCGTGAAAGAAATGCTGTAGCCGCCATCTCTTCACCTGATGCTAATCTGATGAAGCAAAACAAAGGAGTTCCATACCAGAACCACGATCTCCCTCATGTGGTCAAACTCCTCCGGATGAAGGAAAGCTGTAAATTCTTCTCGTTCAGCCGCCAGGTCTCCGTCCAAATCGGCCGCTTTAAATCGTCGCTCGTCCCGTGGGAGCATCTTCTTAAAGCTAAATTGATCTGTAGCATCTTCAAATTCTTCAGGATTCGCTGCACAAACATATAATTTTCCACCGTCAGTAACTGGAGCACCACCCCCAACAGCACCACCCCACCTTCTCCCCACCCACCCTCCCCCCTATACCCAAATGCCCCGACCCCCCTCCTCTCACTCATACACACACACACACACAACCGCAGCACCACTTCCCCCGACCACACTCAACCGCACCACCCACTGAGTCGCATCTCCACCCACCCACCCCACACCCTCAACCACACCCTAACCCCACACCTCCACCCTACCCCTCAACCATACCACCCCACACCCACCGCAAACAAATGCACTATCACATCTCTACCACACACTCAACCTCCACACGCTCAACAGCACCACTCCTCCATCCCACACCCTCAACCGCACCCACCTCCAATCCACCCCCTCAACCACACCCCTCCACCCTTCACCCTCACCCCTCCACCCTACCCCTCAACCATACCACCCCACACCCACCTCAAACAAATGCACCATCACATCTCTACCACACACTCCTCCACCCCACACCCTCAACCGCACCCACCTTCAATCCACCCCCTCAACCGCACCCCTCCACCCCACACCCTCAACCGGACCACCACGCCCCTCCCCACACAAACTCAACCGCACCACCTCAGCCTGGACCTGTGAGCCTCGCGAGGACGTCAGTAAAGCTCACCCAGATAGTACCCGTAGGTCGCCTGCTTGTACTCCTCCCACGACACTTTGTTGTCTTTGTTGAGATCGTAGTCAGACCAAACTTTTGCCACATTTTCGTAAACGTAGCGTTTCTGGACCCTCTTTATCCAGGTCTTCAGCTCGTCTGTGGTGACGAATCCATTACTGTCTCCATCGATGCGATCTACTATTTTCCTGAATAAGAAAAAGAGTGTTCTGCTGATCAGTAAGAACTTCATCTGCACAGAACTCCTCAAACCCAGTTTAACCACAACTGAGCCTCATTACTCTTTAATTTACTTTAAAAGCTTAAAGTAAAAGCTGCTCTTCGTTTGGGTTATTTTTATCTCTGATGCCACGTTGGGAGGCTAAGAGACCTCCTACTCTCGGACCAGAGAACCCTCTTGATCCAGCAACACACACCACTACCAAACCAGTAACACACCATTAACAGACCAGTAACTGAAGCTGCACCAAAAAAGCACACTTCCAGAAGGCTGGAGATTCCAGTCCACCTTAAATCACTGCATGTATCAGAGGGGAGGTGCTGCAGAGTTTAAGGTGGACCGGAGGGGTCTCCCGGTTCTCTGGTTCTGCTCTGCGGGTTTAATTAAACTCACCCCAGTCTGTGTCTGCTCTCCTCCGGACTCAGCTGGTCGAAAGTTTTCGCCTCTTCTTTCCCCAGAAAAGCCTCGTGATCGAACTGGAAGCTCTGGTTGTCCTCGTGCGGCTCTTTGCTGAGCTCGGGCTCGTGACGAACCCTTTCCTTCCTCGCGGTAGGTTTACTGACCACCAGGCACGCGCACAGCGAGAACAGAAAGAGCGCGCGGACCGTGTCCATCCTGCACCTTCACTGACAGAAACAGAAACAGAACCAGAACCTCCGGGTCATCAGCGCGGCCGAGTCCCGCCCATTCACTCACCCGAACCCCAAATCCCAAAATTCACGAGCCCCTCCTTCAGCCCCCACAATCCACAGCGCTGCCACGCTATTGGACAGAGAGCGCCACGTAGACGGAGTCACGCTCGAGGTTTGGGATAGATCTGTCTGTCTCTGTCTTTCTATCTGTTTATATATTTCTATATAAATCTATCGATCTATCTATTTATTTTAATACTACAAACAAAATACATTTTGTTTCTTTGTGAGATGAAAACCACAAAACATCAAACACATCGCACTAATAAGAGTAATCAGTAAGAGTTCTGCTGCTGCTGTGATTATTTAGTAATTACAACTTTATTAATCAGGTTGTAATTTGTTTGATAATCCGTGCGGCAGTGTACGGATTCTCCAGCAGGCGGCGCTGTCAGCACGTCTCACTTTAATGAGTGGAGTCTAATTGACCTTAATTTCTTTAGTTACCTATAAAAGCTGACCCATAAACAGAAAGCGACCCTCGGGTTTTAGTGGTGTGGGTGGGTCTGTGTGTATGTGTTGGAGGGTTACGACCATCTGATCCCAACGATCAATTGAATAAATAACAAAAGGCAGGAATAGTTTGTAACGAGGGTTTGTGCAAAACGGACTACAAAACGCCGTCGAGTGAATGATGACACGGAGAGGCGGGGGCACGGAGCGCTGGGATTTGTAGTCCAACGAAGAACCTCTCAGGGAGTCGAAATGTTTCGAACGGAACCAGCAGATAGCGCAGTTATGCACTTGATTATTAATAGAACCACGTGCAAGAGAAATAACGATACACACACACAACACATAATCACTAACACCACACACACACACACACACACACACAATATCAATAACACCACAAATATAAAAATATTGTTTTTGTGTTTTAACGTTTCAATATTTTAATGAGTTTTAACATGTTAACTTTGTGACTTTACTACAAATCTGACGAACAATAAAAAAACAAGAACAAATTAACCAAAACCCACCCGTTAAGCGTGCTGGAAACTGATTTTCTGATTTTCTATTATAACATCAGAACTTACATCCCGGTTAAACTCCGATTAAACTCCAGTCACACCCCGGTTAAATTCCCATTAAACTCCAGTTAAACTCCAGTTAAACGTTAGGAACGTTCCTGTTCAAGTGAAGCATCAGAATGGACGCCAGTGCGGAATGTAAAATAATAGATATTACATATAGATATCAGATATTACATAATTATATGATATATAATATGTAAAATACTCAATGTTAATATTTAAATGTGTTTTAATATAAATCAATTTGTCATTGTTTCAGGACCTCCAAACCTGTGCACATCATGTACTGCGTTCTGCGTTTTATCCACGAGAGGACAGCCTAACACTGTTCCTGGCCGATCAGGCGCTCATCTGAGCGCTTCAGCAGGATTTGATCACTCCAGTCCTGAACCTGAGGACCCCCGCAATTTCCCAGTACACACACACTCCTGAACTCACCAGGAGCTGCTGCTCTCTATCCCTTCTCTCCCTCCATCCCCTGACTCCATTCATCCTTCTCTCCTTCTGTCCCTCCCCAACTCCATCCCTCTTTCTCTCTGCTAGTGTCAGCAGTGAGGTCCCCACACACTGCTCCTCAGGTGCCCCCATTCACTTGATGAATGTGGTGGGTTTACTTTACTCTTCACTCCATCCTTCCTGTGAACACTTTGAATGGAGTAGAATAACTTAAAATGTATTATTATTATTATTAGTAGTAGTAGTAGTAGTTGTAGTATTAGTATTATTATTCCTACTCTAAAACTCACCTGTTTTTTTACTCTGACCCCTGGACATACACCTAAACCCTCAAAACTCTTGACTCTGCTGACAATACAATCTGCTACAATCACACACACACACACACACACACACACACACACGTATATTTATATGCATATGTATATTTATATATATATATATATATATAAGTAAGGGTTACTTTTGTAACAAGTGTTTTTCATTCTATGTCAGTGCTTTGTGTGTGCGTGCGTGTGGTCTCCAGTGAACACTTGGAGAGCTGAATGTGTTCTTGGCCTTTAATGGCGCTGCAGATAAAAACACTGGAAACACACACACACACACACACACACACACACACACACACACACACACACACACACACACACACACACACACACACAAGTACACACATTTCCTGAGAGACGCAGGGCGGCCGGTTGTGAATTTGCTCAGCAAACTACACCTCCCCCAGACACACATACACAGACACACTCTGCTGTCCGCGAGGTAGTGTTTTATTCACACTGTAGAGGAGCTTCAACTTCTAGATCAGCTTCCACAGAACAATAATGTTTATCACAAATAATTCAATCAAAACTGAACATTAACGAAAGGTGTAATGGGTGCAGCACCCTTCACCCGGTCCTCATCTGGACTCTTCACTTCGTTCTGACCTCGAATCAACCCGTGTCTAAACTTCACTCTTCACCCTGTTCTGATCTCAATTCTTCACCCTGTTCTGATCTCAACTCTTTAACCCTGTTTCCTTCTCCACTCTTCACCTTAACTCGACACTTCACCTTGTTCTGATCTCGAATCGACTCTTCTTCCTGTTCTCAACTCTTCACCCTGTTCTCATCTTGTCTCTTCACCTTGTTCTGACCTTAACTCCTCATCCTATTTTGATTTCAACACAGACACATTCACAGAGACCTTCACTGCCAGATCAGTACAATTTTACACTCGATGAACTTTCTGATTATACTCAATAAAGTAAAAAGCCATTCTGAATGTAACTTAAAACCGCACTGAATGTTCTAGAAAAAGTATTTGTTCTGGATAAAGTGTGTTGTGTGCTAGCACAGCTTCACCTGCTCACCATTTGGTTTCCATCTGAATGAGCTCACAGTAAATAAGATAATGTTTACACTGTAGAGGGACCTACACACACATTTCTACTAACTAGGACTGTATTATTTTTATTAGTGAAAAATAGAAAAATCTAATTTACTGCAGGAGAGCATAAATAATTATAGTTTAAATTCATTGTTTATTTTATTAAAAAATTAGGAATGAATGTTAATGAACCTAGAGGTAAATATAACAGTACTGGCTTCTTCTTAAAATCAAGACCTGAAACAATTCAAATAAATGAAAAAAATGAAAATGATTTTATACAGACACTCCCTCACTCTGCCCCCTCACTCTACCCTGACTTTACACCATTACTCTGCCCCCTCGCTCTACCATTCACTCTACTCCTGACCTACCCTCTCACTCTGCCCCTGACTCTACACTTTCACTCTGCCCACTAACTCTATCCTCACTTTATGCCCTCACTCTACCCCTTACCTATCCCCTCACTCTGCCCTCACTTTACCGCCTCACTCTACCTCCCACTCTATCCCCCACTCTACCCCATCTCTCTATCCCTCACTCTGCCCCATCATTCTACTCCCTCACTCTACCCGTCATTCTGCCCCCTCAATATACATTGACTCTACCTCTCACTCTACCCCTCACTCTACTCTCT
This sequence comes from Bryconaethiops microstoma, assembly GCA_037577275.1. NCBI lineage: Eukaryota > Metazoa > Chordata > Actinopteri > Characiformes > Alestidae > Bryconaethiops > Bryconaethiops microstoma. Next base: position 11,141 of record JBBJLS010070247.1, read on the forward strand.
CTCTACCTCCCACTCTGCCCCCTCATTCTACTCTCTCACTCTTCCTCTCTCTAGCCCTCATTTTACCCTTTCACTCTATCCCCTCACTCTATCCCCTCACTCCACCCCCTCACTCTATCCCAGGGCTGGGCAATTCATTTCTACAGGGGGCCACTTGAAAAATCTGAACTGTGTTGGAGGGCCAAGCCAACGATAACGAAGTTAATTCTGCTCAATATTAATTTTCTCCCTTTGTAAAAAGCAGTAAATTATATATTTTGATAAATTGCTACTAGGCTTGTCTCGACACTGAAATTTCAAACTTGATACCAATACTAAGGATGGTGCTCCATACTCGATACTATTTTCGATACTACAGGGGGAGAAAAATAACACAGGAACTTTTGAATAAATAATTTAATGTGTGCTTAGGGGCCGTTGCGTCATTTCTCTATGGAGGAGAGCTTCGCGACCAGCCTCGTGAGGGTCCCTGTAAAATTTTGCAGCGCTAGGTTGTTCCCCGGCCAAGCTACGGGGCAAAATGCTCTGTGACAGCTGTTTTTAAAGGCAAGCACCTTTAAATCCCGAACCTGGCTGTCATTTAAACATTGGGTCCTCCAGGTAGCCTGGGGAGTGGCTGCCCGCTGCAATGCCTGTTGAAAATTGTCCTAGTCTGCCGGCGATTTCCGTGAACCGGCAGATGTAAAACTGGCATTTAAGTATCAATACCAGTGCTAATTTATATCGAAGTATCTGAGAATCGATTTTTTGGACATTTTTCATTTGTGTTTATGACTGACATACCGTGGGCCGGACAGGGATACCCAAAGGGCCATATGTGGCCTGCGGGCAGTAAAATGCACAGGTCTGCTCTACTCTCTCACTCTATCCTCTCACTCCACCCCTCACTCTACTTTCTCACTCCACCCCTCACTCTACTCTCTCACTTCACCCCTCGCTCTACTCTCTCACTCTACTTTCTCACTCCACCCCTCA